>CM053026.1:306393601-306444640 GCA_028564925.1 Lithobates sylvaticus | reverse complement strand
GGCTAGGCTCAGATGTTGAAGAGAGGGTCATCGCCATGAGGCTTAGACCCAAGCCAGAAGCAATGGGAAAGGGACGAACTGCTTGCTGTGTTCCCTTTTTACTCAAACATTCACACCCACTTGTAACCACCCCCATTTGCCGCCTGTCCAATAGATATTGCCAAGAGGTAGTCCTTCTAATATCTATCCATTCTCCAGGAAGCATGCTGTATTGTTCACTAGGGGGCAGCATTTGTCCATGAATCATCTCTATTAGCCCGGGGCAGTCTTAGCTAGCCCTTATTCTCTTTGAAGTCTGTAATCACACATATCACACCAGGTGGGCTTGAGCCAAACCCTTGTTATTCTGATATGCTACAAACCTTTGATGTGTAACTGGTTACATTCCAACTTGGGGCCATCTGCCTGTATCAGCCAGGGGATGAAATACCATAAATATGATATTAAATCATGTTGAATACCAACAACAATCAAGATGTGTTTGGAAATATATTCTTATTTTTATTAGAAAAAGTTAAAATTGAGGATATAACTTTAACCGCTTCAGCCCCGGACCAATTTGCAGCCAAAGGACCAGGCCCCTTTTTGCGATTTGACACTGCGTCGCTTTAACTGACAATTGCACAATCGTGCGACGTGGCTCCAAAACAAAATTGACGTCCTTTTTTCCCACAAATCGAGCTTTCTTTTGGTGGTATTTGATCGCCCCTGCGGTTTTTATTATTTGCGCTATAAACAAAAATAGAGCGACAGTTTTGAAAAAAATGCAATATTTTTTACTTTTTGCTATTATATATTTCCCCAAAAAATATATAAAAATTTTTTTTTTCCTGAGTTTAGGCTGATACGTATTCTTCTACATATTTTTGGTAAAAAAAATTGCAATTAGCGATTATTGATTGGTTTGCGTAAAAGTTATAGCGTTTACAAAATAGGGAATCGTTTTATAGCATTTTTATTAATATTTTTTTTTTTACTAGTAAAGGCGGTGATCAGCGATTTTTATTGTGACTGCGACATTATGGCGGACACATCGGACATTTTTGACACATTTTTGGGACCATTGTCATTTATACAGCAATCAGTGCTATTTAAATGCATTGATTCCTGTATAAATGACACTGGCAGTGAAAGAGTTAACCACTAGGGGGCGGGGAGGGGTTATGGTCTGTGACGTGTGTGTTTTTTTTTACATTAGGGGGCGTGGCTGATGTCTGACGTCACTGATCAGCTTTTCCGATGACTGGGAACAGCCTTTTAGTGACAGGCAGTGTAGGAAGCGCAGGGAGAGGTTTGTTTACACAGACCTCTCCTCGTTCTTCAGCTCTGTGACCCGATTGCGGGACACCAGCGGCGATCGGGTCCGCTGGTCCCGCGGCCGTGGTCACGGAGCTCCCGATCGTGTCGCGAGCGTGCCGCCGGTGGCGCACGCGCGACCCCACGGCTAGGCAATTAAAGGGGACGTACCTGTACGTGCTTTTGCCTAGCCATGCCATTCTGCCGACGTATATGTGCAGGAGGCGGTCGGAAGCGGTTAAAAGTCAAAATTAGATGCATATATATTAAATAGGTGAAATGTAAAAAAGAAACACATGTGATATACAAACAGAATAAACACTTGACTCTGTCCAGTATGTGGAACTAGGACAGAGGATGTCCGAAACGTTTCAAGGTTAGTAACAATAGTACCTCTTCTTCAGTGACTAGTAGTTCAATAATTTATTGTTATGTTTTTTTTGGAAATAACCAATACTACATCCATTTAAAAAGGAGGAAGGGAGAAAGTCCGCTGCCAGAGGTCAACCCAATAAATGGGAGCTGATGAAAGGGAACCGGGGGAGGAAATACTTTGGCCTAGAGAGCGAGGTCAGACACAAAGGGCGCCCTTATCCACAAAAGCGGTCCAGAGCTATCAGCATTAAGGCATAAAACCCCTCATAGTTCTCAGGTCTTTAAATGGGCTGGTGGGTTGATATTGTGCAGTCCAAGAAACAAGCAAAGATGTAATACCAGGGCAGCACAGTACCTAACATCTGTGATCTGGAACAAAGAAAGCTTGGTATGCACGGTGCTGTTAGCAGCAATGTGCAGACCAAGTATAGTATAGTATAGTATTCCTATCATGATAAAGACCCCAAACACACCTCCAAGACGACCACTGCCTTGCTAAAGAAGCTGAGGGTAAAGGTGATGGACTGGTCAAGCATGTCTCCAGACCTAAACCCTATTGAGCATCTGTAGGGCATCCTCAAACAGAATCACCAGCTCTGTGATGTCGTCAAGGAGGAGTGGAAGAGGACTCCAGTGGCAACCTGTGAAGCTCTGGTGAACTCCATGCCCAAGAGGGTTAAGGCAGTGCTGGAAAATAATTGTGGCCACACAAAATATTGACACTTTGGGCCCAATTTGGACATTTTCACTTAGGGGTGTATTCACTTTTGTTGCCAGCAGTTTAGACATTAATGGCTGTGTGTTGAGTTATTTTGAGGGGACAGCAAAATGTACACTGTTATACAAACTGTACACTCACTACTTTACTTTGTAGCAAAGTGTAATTTCTTCAGTGTTGTCACATGAAAAGATATAATAAAATATTTACCAAAATGTGAGGGGTGTACTCACTTTTGTGAGACACTGTATATATATTTATATATATAGATATAGATATATATCCATATATAGCTACATCTATCTATATTATATATATATATATATATATATATATATATATATATATATATATATATATATATATACCATTCTAACGGCAACTTCCATTGTAGCTAAGAGACGCCATAACAGAGATGGCTGTCATATCTCCATCAAACCTGGGTAAAATTTCAGCCTGCAAAGGCTCTAAAGCAACAAAGGTAAGCACCTAAAAGAACACCACATCTACTCATTTACTGACCAGTTGAAAGTACCGTATTTATCGGCGTATAACACGTGTCGGCGTATAACACGCACCCCAAGTTTAGGAGGAAATTTTAAGGAAAAAAACTTTTTAAAGGAAAAAAAACTTACATTTAAATGCCCATCAATGCAGCCTTGCACAGCGTCCGTCTGCATGCTTGTCATTGTCATTTGCAGCCTTCTCAGTGTCACTTGCAGCCTTCTTAGTGTCATTTGCAGCGTCCATCTGCAGCCTCCCCAGTGTCATTTGCAGCCTTGCCCAGGCTGCAATTAAACTGCAGTGACATGTCAGTGTCACTGCAGTTTGAAAATTGGCGCCATTGGCTGTTCTCCCCTTCGGCGTTTCTCGGCAGCTTTCAGCATGAGAAAGGCTGAAGGTGGTCGAGAAAGCCGTTGAGAAGGGCCGAAGGTGGCTGAAAGCCGCCCGGAGCCTCACAACGGCGGGGGATCGGTGGGGGATCGGCGTATAACACGCACCCCTGATTTTCCCCTGATTTTAAGGGGAAAAAAGTGCGTGTTATACGCAGATAAATACGGTATTTCAAAGCTATTGATACTGCTCTTTTGCTGTCTAAAATCTTGCTATGCAGGTAAACAGGAGCCATTGAGACTGTAAAATGAAAATTTAGAGCATCTTCCAGAGGGGTCCTTTTTGCCACCTATTTCTCAACCTGTTGGCCCAGAGTCTGAAGTCATGAAAGATACCAAGGTAAAAATGTACACAAAATATAGGTGACAATTGAATTGTTGGTTATTTATACAAAAACAAATTGTGAGAAGCAATGTTGCCCATGGTGACCAATCATATTTCTCTTTAGTTCTATATAAACAAAAAAAAACATCTAACAAGTCACCACGGGTGACTTTTTTTCTAATCTTCCTATTTTTAACAATAAAAGTGCAATCAGAGTAATCTTGCTATCCGTGACAACATTTACAAAAGAGCTCCTCTGAGCTTGGTTGGACATTTTTTGTTTAAATTTTGAACAGTACCTTTCTACTCTGTGCCAGTAGTGAAGAAATAAGTTAGTGGCTGATACATACGTTGGGTAAAAATAAATCTTCCAACACTTGTATCTGGCCTGAAGTATCTGTCAGAAATCATTTCCCTCCAGCTTCCTATAGAAATTCTTAAATGTTGTTAAAAAAGGCCACATAGGCCCAATTGCTTGGTTACTTTACATTTCTTTTTCAAAGATTTTATTCAGATTTTTTCAAATAAAGAATGTATAAATAATGAAGTTTATTGAATAGTACAGCAAGGGTACAATATGTAATAGTTTATACAAATATATTGTAAACACAAAAATAAATAAATAAATAAATGTTTTCAAAATTTGAAAGTAAAATAATATACTGTAACATGGAAATCAAATAGATATATTTTATATAAGATATACGTTTTCAAACTCTGTTAAAGAAAAGTACCCTTAAATGTACATGAAGTCTAATACGCTTTTGTAAACAAATGAGGATGAGTTTGTCATCCTAATATTGTAGATGAATATTACAATAGGTCCAACAGAGATCTTATGGGGCCAAAATAAAAAAAGGAAAGGAAAGAGAGAAAAAAGATAAGAAAGGAAAAAGGGTAAATATATAAGGTATCTTGTGCCGATTTTTCTATTTTTTAAGTAATTTCAAGTGAAAAAAGTTCTAGAACCATCAATTTGATATTTAGTCCATGGATCCCAGGATTTCTCAAATAATTAAACCTTATCATTTAATATGGCTGAAAGATGTTTATTAATCATCATCCAGAACCATTTAGTTTTTAGGATGTCAAAGGGTAGGGTTGTTGTTTTCCAAGATCTGGCTCTAGTGATTTTTGCTGCTATAAATATATCATTTATCAATCTTCTGAAGTGTTTAGGGATCTTTTCCATTTGGCTGCAAAACAGTGTTTGCTTTAGGGATTTGTTTAAATCAATATTAGTGAGAGAAGAAAAAAGATCATAAACTTTATTCCACAAATGTTTTACTGTGGGGCATAGTATGGGCACCATATGTGAAACAGTGTTCCCTCATGTCCACTATCTTTTAAACATAAAGGAGATGCTCCTGTGACATAAGAAGCTATCCTTTTCGGTACTATATACTATATTAGCAAAACTTTGTAGTTTGCTTCTATGATAGAAGTGTTGATCAGGGATCTCGAGGCATTATGAGTAGAGTTGAGCGGACACCTGGATGTTTGGGTTTGAACCAATGAAAGTCAATGGGGACCCGAACGGCTATAATGAATTGTCGGCTCCCGCCTCCGTAATACAGAGAACAGTCATTGAAAGTCATTGATTTTTTAAAAAGTTATTGTCATGAAAAGTGTTTGGGGACCCGGATCATGCCCCAGGAGACATGTATCAAGAAAAAGTTTTAAAAAGTCATTTTTTTTCGGGAGCAGTGATTTTAATAATGCTTAAAGTGTAACAATAAAAGTGTAATATTCCTTTAAATTTCGTACCTGGGGGGTGTGTATAGTATGCCTGTAAAGGGACGCATGTTTCCATTACTTAGAACTGTCCCTGCACAACGTGTAATTTTTGCAGGAAAAAAAGTCTTTTAAAAGCACTCGCGGCTATAATGAATGAATAAAAAAAAAAATAACGTGGGGTTCCCCCTAAATATCCATACAAGACCTGAACTGGTATGTATTTTAAGGGAAACTCCACGCCAAATTTAAAAAAAAATGGCGTGGTGTTCCCCCAAAAATCCATACCAGACCCTTTATCCGAGCATGCAACCTGGCAGGCCGCAGGAAAAGAGGGGGGGACGAGAGAATGCGCCCCTCTTGAACTGTACCAGGCCCCATGCCCAGCACCTTGTCCCCATGTTGATGAGGACAAGGGCCTCATCCCCACAACCCTGGCTGGTGGTTGCGGGGGTCTGTGGGCGGGGGGGCTTATCGGAATCTGGAAGCCCCCTTTAACAAGGGGACCCCCAGATCCCGCCCCCCCCATGTGAAATGGTAAGGGGGTACAAAAGTACCCCTACCATTTCACCAAAAAAGTGACAAAAGTGTTAAAAATGACAAGAGACGGTCTTTGACAAGTCCTTTATTAAAGTCTTCTTTCATCTTCTTTCTTCTGGTCTTCTTCCTTCCTTTCTTCATCCTTCGGTTTCTTCATATTCTTCCTCCATCTTCTTCTTGCTCCGGTGTTCGTGTCCGGCATCTTCCTCCACGGCGTCTCTTCTTCGTTCTCGGGCCGCTCCATGCAATGGGACGCTTCTCCTCTTCTGACAGTTCTGAAGGGTCTGGTATGGATATTTAGGGGGAACCCCACGTAATAAAAAAATAATAATTTGACTCTGGTTTCCCCTTAATAACCATACCAGACCTGAAGGGCCTGGTAATTGAATTTGGGGGAACCCCACGCTTTTTTTTTTTTTTTTTATCAATGATTTTCAATGAATTGTTGGCTCCCGTTCTCTGTATTACGGGAGCCGACAATTCATTATAGCCGCGGGTGCTTTTAAAAGACTTTTTTTTCCTGCAAAAATTACACTTTGTGCAGGGACAGTTCTTAGCACGGGAAACATGCGCCCCTTTACAGGCATACTATAGACATCCCCCAGGTACGAAATTTGAAGGAATATTACATTATTGTTACACTTTAAGCATTATTAAAATCACTGCTCCCGAAAAAAACAGACGTTTTTAAAACTTATTTTTGAATTGATACATGTCCCCTGGGGCAGGACCCATGTCCCCAAACACTTTTTATGACAATATCTTTTTAAAAATCAATGACTTTCAATGACTGTTCTCTGTATTACGGGAACCGGACAATTCATTATAGCCGCGAGTGCTTTTAAAATACTTTTTTTCCTGCAGAAATTACACTTTGTGACAAACTGACAATAACTTTTTAAAAAGCTTCATTACATTGCCGAACACCAAACTCTAACCCGAACATACAGTAAATTGTTCGGGTTCGGGTCCCAAAAACCCAAAAGTCCAGTACGAACCCGAACTTTACAGTTCGGGTTCGCTCAACCCTAATTATGAGCTAATGTATACCAATCTTTCGGTTCTAGAGTTTCATTCAATCCCTCTCCCAACGTTCCAAATAACCTAGTTTCGCATGATGTTAAGATGGAATATATTATTGAAATATGTCCTTTAAGCTTGTCAGAATTTTTACATAAAGATTCCATAGGTGTCATGGATGTTATATCTTGATTACATGTTAAAGCAGTAATAATATGTACTATCTGATAGTATTGAGAGAATTCCGATTTTGGTAACTGGTATTTTTCAATATGAAATTGTTTTGTTAGTATTCCCTTATGGTCAAAAAAGTCAGCTATTCATAAAAGTCCCTTATTGATCCACCAATTAAAGGTTTGAGGAGCAAATCCCAGGGTGAATTTTGGATTTTGAAACAAGGGCTATGAAGCATTGTCCAGGTGCTTGCGGCACCATCTCTATGATCTTCTCCTTACTAACTGCTGGCAGCACTTCCACTACCCTTTCCTATGTGCTTAAATGGGAATGTGACCTGTCCCCCATAGATCTTGCAGACTGGAGTAAGGCCTGGTCCAGCATAGCAAAATGCTCCTTTAATACTGCCACGTTGGAGGCGGCCTATAAGGTCCTCCTGCTCTGGTGCTGGGTCCCAGCCCGTATTGCCAAGTCAAACCTATTATGCAATGACAGATGCTTTCGGGGTTGTAGTCAACGAGGAGACGAACTGCACACATAGTGGTCTTGCCCCTGTCTTGTAGGATTCTGGTCAAGGGTCTTTGGTCTACTATCCTCCCTATTTCATGTCCCTTTCCACAAAGACCCCAAATTTGCATTACTTTATTGCCCGCTCCCAGGCCTTTTCTCTCACCAGCAGAAACTAGCTACATACTTATTTATCGCTGCCAATCGAACAATAGCAAGGGCTTGGAAAAAACCTTCCGTCTCATTCGCAGAGGTAAAGAATACCTTGATGACCCTTATGATCCACGAAAAAATGTCCAGCGTCCTCCACGACTCCCATGCAAAATTCCTTAGGGTGTGGGTCCCATGGTGGTCCTATGCACTCCCTAATCTACATCCGACTAGTCTAGGACTCTAAATTCAATTTGACCCCGTCTCCAGCCTGAGAGACCCCCCTTTCTGTTTTCCACTTCCTCTCTGTTTCTGGGCCTCTTGCTCGCCGCTCTGTTCTACACCTACTGCCCCTATATCCCCCCCCCACCCCCACTGTTGTGCTTCTTTTTTTTTTGTGTTTGTTTAGTTTTTGTGTTTTTTTTCATTGATTTCCTCTTCCCCGTTCTGCGGACAACTCCACTCCCCCTTGTCTGCCTTAGCCCCTGGCTGGCGGGTCGGTGTCAGTTTATAATCTTTATCCTCATAATATGTCTTATTATGTACTTTTACGTGAACTTCTTTCTTATGTTTTATGTCCATATCCCCTGCATGGGAATTAGTTTTCTGTTTTTCTCTTTTTCATACCTCAATAAAAACATTGTACCAGAAACAAGGGGTATGAGAGGATTTCAATTTATACATTTTAGTTAGTCTGTCCCATAATACCAGGTAAGAGGATAGAGATGGGCAGAATATAATGGGTCTATATTTAAATGGTAGCCACATCAGTTTTAATATATTTTAATATTATAATATTTACTCAATCATGTTTCCTTAAACCAAAAAAAAATAAAAAAAAATATTTTAGTTTGCTTGTATTGTTTTTGGGCGGGTGTTTTTTTTTTCCGTTCTTTGCATTTAAGTTTTATTTTATTTAGGTTTATTTTTAGAGTCTTTTATTAATTTAAACTTTTTTATGGGGTCAGCAGCAGAAAAAGTAGTTTGAATCTGTTGAATTCTCCACAATAGATCTTGTTTATTTACAGTGGAACACTGAATATTATTGAGGTGCTGTTTAGCCCACCAAAGCACCACTGTTTACAGGGCACCCAGCGCCACAGCTCACTCACGATGCACTCAAGACCCAAAGTTTACAGTGCACCCAAGCACCACTTCCCCCATACAGCTCTTGTAACAGCTGCAAATTAACCACTTCAGCCCCAGAAGGCCATGTTTTGCGATACGACACTGCATTATTTTAACTGACAATTGCGTGTGACGCAGTACCCAATGAAAATTGATGTCCTTTTTTCCCACAAATAGAGCTTTCTTTTGGTGGTATTTGATTACCTCTGTGTTTTTTTTTCTTTTTTGTGCTATAAACAAAAAAAAGACCGACAATTTTGAAAAAAAAAAAAAAACAATATTTTTAACTTTCTGCTATAAAACATATCCAATAAAAAAATGTAAAAAATCAAATTTCTTCATAAATTTAGTTCAATATGTATACTGCTACATATTTTTTTTTTTGGTAACAAAAATTTCAATAAGCATATATTGATTGGTTTGCGCAAAAGTTATAGCATCTACAAACTATGGGATAGATGTATAGACTTTTTATTTTTTTATTCTTTTTATGATCAAAGGGTTAAGTGTGGTCCTAGGGAATGCTTTCTAACTGTAGGGGGAATTCTGTGACTGGAGGAAAACAGAGATCTGTGTTTCTGCTTAGAAACACAAGATCTCCATTTTCCTCCCTCACAGAACAGCGCTATGCCTTGTTTACACAGGCAGACCAAAATTCTGCCTCTCCTGTGAATGATCCCGGGTGGCCAGCGGCCATCGCGGCTACCGGACCCAATGATTGGCACCCGCTGTGTCCAATCACAGGGAAAGCGGGTTGCCGGCGGTATGCGATTTTGCGCAGCTGGGTGGCCCTACCGCAGTATATATGCGGTAGGTTGACTGGAAGCGGTTAAAGAAGGGAATAAGCTCCACATTATCTTCATCATGTCTGGAATGCCTAAGGGGGGAGTCTGTAAGAGGGGGAGCAGCCACTGTGTCCACAGGCCAAAGCAATGGTCATGAAAGTGGTGCATTATCTGTTTCTTTCAGGTGCTGGGTGTGCTATGCAGCCAGAGCACATGGAGGAGGTGGTGAATTGGTTAGACAAGCCTTCTCCTCTGTCACCTAGGCTCAGACTAGAGTGCAGTCCACCACAGCTGCCAAAACAGTATATTTAGAGTTTGACTCCTCACCCACAGTTTCATATGCTGTAACCCACTGGCAGTGAGAAGTAAGACAAATTATTTGTGCCCAGCATGAGCCACTTGCTGCAAAAATTATGCACAGTAATTAATAGGCTCTGAGATTGAAGATGATAGTAAGAGGATCCTAAAGGGAGGGACACACCAGTCAAGGAGACCAACTGGCAGTAATATTTCTGCAGCCACATCATACTGCTAAGTTGGCTCCAGCAATGAGGACGGTGGGGATGATGACGGTCTCTCTTACCCTACCTTGGTGCCACAACTCCCAGTGAGGCAGGATGTAATCCAGGGGCAGCTTGCAGAGAAGTGAAGGGAGGAGCCATAATGTTCCATTGAATGGCAGAGCTTCATGGGTGTAGGGCACTGTCTGTTCCCCAGCACTAACCCATGTGGGCCTTTTTAAACACGCGTGCAGCAGACCACACCATTGTTATTTACAGTCTCTGCCTCCAGCGTATCAAGTGTGGCAATACCATCTGCCATTTGGGTACCACCTGTAGGAAGAAACATCACTCCTGTCAACTAGGGATGAGCTTTATGTTCGAGTGGAACTTATGTTCGACTCGAACATTGGCTGTTCGCCAATTCGCCGAACAGCGAACAATTTTGGGTGTTTGCGGCAAATTCGAAAGCCGCGGAACACCCTTTAAAAGTCTATGGGAGAAATCAAAAGTGCTAATTTTAAAGGCTTATATGCATGGTATTGTCATAAAAAGTGTTTGGGGACCTGGGTCCTGCCCCAGGGGACATGTATCAATGCAAACAAAAAACGGAGCAGTGATTTTAATAATGCTTAAAGTGAAACAATAAAAGTATATTATTCCTTTAAATTTCGTACCTGGGGGGTGTCTATAGTATGCCTGCAAAGGGGCGCATGTTTCCCGTGTTTAGAACAGTCTGACAGCAAAATGACATTTCTAAAGGAAAAAACTCATTTAAAACTCACGGCTACAATGAATTGTCGGGTCCGACAATACACATAACAGTTTATTGATAAAAAACGGCATGGGGATTTCCCCACAGGGGAACCCTGAACCAAAATTTAAAAATAAAATGCGTGGGGCCCCCCCCCAAAAATGCATACCAGACCCTTATCCGAGCACGCAACCTGGCAGGGGTCAACGGGTGGCCCCGCCCTCCATTATTTAAGAAGTGTCAGAAGCATCGAAGCGTCACACGGCTGAAGACTCCCACAGAGGCGGATTGTGCTGACGGAGAGGAGAATAAGCCTGTGTCATGAATATCCTGCCAGAAACCTGAATCCTGGGCTTCCCAGGCCACGGGCGCCACTGCGCATGCGCATGCACGCAGGTGTGCGTGCACGTGCGCGGCCGTGCACAGGCGCACGCGCAGGTAGACAAGCGCGCGCCCCTGTTGGCGCCAGGTAGGCTATTTAAACCCAGCTAGAGCAGACAGTCCCCGCTGTCTGCTCTACAGCGTTGTGGTGAATGAAACCGGATACCTGATACCTCTGATCTGTGTTTGACCCGGCTTACCTGTGACCATCCATCTGTCTGCCTGCACCCGACCTTGGCTTGTCTGTGAACATCCTTCTGCCTCATCCCCTTGTACCTTGCTGCCAGCCTGATACCTGACCCGGCCTGCCTGACTGTCCTGCTTACCTGTGCTGATCCAGTCTCTCTTGAGATCCTGTCTGCTGTGCTGAACCAGTGTACCTGTGCTGATCCAGTCTGTCCTGAGATCCTGTCTGCTGTGCTAAACCAGTGTACCTGTGCTGATCCAGTCTGTCCTGAGATCCTGTCTGCTGTGCTGAACCAGTGTACCTGTGCTGATCCGGCCTGTCCTGAGATCCTGTCTGCTGTGCTGAACCAGTGTACCTGTGCTGATCCAGTCTGTCCTGAGATCCTGTCTGATGTGCTGAACCAGTGTACCTGTGCTGATCCAGTCTGTCCTGAGAGCCTGTCTGTTGTGCTGAACCAGTGTACCTGTGCCGATCCAGTCTGCTCCGAGGTCCAGTCTGCTCTGCTGATCCAGTCTGTCCATGCTGGTCCTTCCTGCTCTGCTATCCAGTCTGCTGTGCTGATCCTGCCTGTCCATCCAGATCCAGCCTGCTCTGCTATCCAGTCTACTGTGCTGATCCAGTCACCCACCTTGTCCGCTGAGTTTGACCCTGTGTCACTCCACCGGTCTGTTGATCCTGCCAGGCACCCGTGCTCCTCCTCACTCCTGGGTCTCCTGTCACCCTACCAGGGAACTGGGAGTGGGAGACGCAAGGGAGGTCTCTCTCTGCAAACTCGGGCTCGCACCACCAGGTACGTGACAGCCTGGAGCAAGATGCGGGACAAGAAGAGCAGAGGAAGAAGAAGATGAAGAAGAAGATGGAGAATAAGAAGATGGAGGAACAAGTAGAACACAGAAGGAAGACCAGAAGAAAGAAGATGAAAGAAGAAGAAATGAATAAAGGACTTGTCAAAAAACCGGCTCTTGTGTTTTTTAACCTTTTTGTCACTTTTTTTGTGAAATGGTAGGGGTACAATGTACCCCATTACCATTTCACACAGGGGGCAGGATCTGGGGGTCCCCTTGTTAAAGGGGGGTCCCAGATTCCGATAAACCCCCCACCCGCAGACCCACAGACCCGCAGACCCCCAAATAATCAATATCAAAGGGATCAAATGAAGTTGGATAGGCTGCTAAGGGGGCAAACATGTTTCTTTAAATGTGCCTTGTGGTCAAAAGTAGCTTTACTGCATTTAGTGGATGGTAAAAATCAATGCACACACATTGATAATCCAATGTGACTATACAGATGCGGTCCAGAGGAGGAGTGTGAGCTAGCCAGTATGTACAGTCAACTTATGAGTGGATACTTGTACATAGCCCCACTCAAGCTTCCTCACACTTGAGGCAGTGAATAGACACATTAGATAATGAGGAGAAAACACCTCATATATCCAAGAAAGCAACATACAGCTTGGAAACTCACTGTGAAAGCATATTTAAGACCAGTCCCTGCTGTGCAGAGGAGAATATGAGGAAAAACTTAGACTGTCTTTGAGACCAGGTGGTCTGGTCGCCACACGTTCCAAGATCTACCTGATCTCATGTTGCAAGAGAATTTGATCAAAATAGTAGTTTGGGGGACTGCTTTAACCACCCAACACTTCAGACAAGACGGATCCCTGTTATGCTCCAAACAAACATAACGAGCAAGGGGGGCCGTTAGATGATATGTGGTCCTGAAAATGCCTCCAGACTGAACAGATGGTCTTGCCAAAGTAGAAGGACCCACAGGAGCATGTAATGATATATACCACTTCAGCGGTGTGACAAGTGACCCTCTGATTGCACCTGAGGGTCCTTCCCATGGCCAAAACTAACCTGTCCCCCTCAAAGATGTAACAAAATAAATCACACTTGCCACATTTGTTTATTCCAACATTCCTCTGGTGTGTGGGTAGTTTCCATGAAATATCACTGTGTACAAGGAAATCTGCCAAAGAGCATGCTTTTTGGTGTTTGATCTGAGGTTTATTAGGAACCAATATACCCACTAAAGGGTCATCTGACAATAGGTACCAGTGCCTAGCACACACCTCTTTAATTATATTAGTTAATTCTGTGTACTGAAGGCATAATCTAGTGGTGCTAGAATCCTCATTGTTCCATCCCTCATGACCAAAAATTAGGGTGTCATGATTGCTGTCTTTAGCACATTTGTAAGCTGCATTAAGCCAATTGTTTTTATAGTCTTTCTTACAGAACCTCTCCTGCAAATCCCATTCCTCCCGTTCAAAGTCTCCATGGTCCGTGCAGTTCCACCAGGCCCTCAGATACTGTCCCATTGGAATGCCATGGATGAGTGCCTTTGGGTGAAAACTTCTGACATGTAGTAAATTATCAGTTGCAGTGGGCTTCCTGAACAAAGTTATATTTACTGGACAGATCCAGAAAGGTTACTCTTTAGAATGCCATTTGCTGGTGAACGTCAAATTGTATGGATTCACCATTAATTTCATGACAGGGATCCATCTTGTCTGATGTGTTGGTGGTTGAGGTGGTCCTCCAAAGTACTATGGGGGAAAATTTGGATCAAATTCTCCTGCAACATGAGACCAGGTGGATCTGGGAGTTTTAGGCGACCAGACCACCTGGTTTCAATGACAGTTTAAGTTTTGCCTCATTTTTACATCCTTGATTTTTGGGTTTAAGGACTTGTTCATTTATTTAAGTACTGTAACCTTAGAGGTCACATTCTATATAGAACTAAATTACGTAAGGATACCAATATGTGAAAAGAGAAAAAGGTATCAAAATTTCAAATTTTGTAAAGGATTTCATGAAAGGAAAGTTCCTTAATTTTTTTATGTTTTTGGAATTCCCTAACAGATGTCTATTTTAGAAATATATGTAATTTTTAAAAGTGAAATGTATATATTTAACCTTGTGGGACAATGCAGCCAATGAATTGAAACCGCTGGAAAATGTAAGATATGAAGTATGATACACTAATCAGGGTCTATTTGTTAAATAAATATGCCCCATGTTTTACTAGCGTTAGTAATTTAGCAATTTGTTGGGGAGTGTTTCCTATTATGATCCCTAGGGGTTCATTTACTACAACTGGTGAGTGCAAAATCTGGTGTAGCTCTGCAAAGAAACCAATCAGCTTCCAGGTTTTTTTGTCAAACAAATTGAAGTTAGAAGCTGTTTGGCTACAACGCACAGCTGCACCATATTTTGCACTCTCCAGTTGTAGTAAATCAACTCCAGTGTGTCTAATTTTGTATAAGCAGTTAATATTGCTTCAGATCTAACCCTAGCAATTGATTCCTTAGATGGCCGCGGCATGTGATGTCCTGACATTGCATGCGTCATCATCACGTACCATCATCACGCACCGCGTATGTGCAGCTTTGCAGATGGCCGCTTGGCGGCCATTTGAAACATAGATTAAGACATTATTTTGTTTGTCATGTGTTGCCTCTGATGCAGCTGGATGCACCTATTTTCCTGACTACTACCATGGGAAATTTATAAGTTTATATTAAACATAAATGAACTATGTATTTACTTGATTTTGGCTGCTTTTAGGGCATTATGGGGAAGTCCAATTGAGTGGATGCCCTTTGCCTTGGACTGTTGCACCATTTGAGGAACATGTTATGAGTGGATGCCTTTTTTTTAAACACGTAACTGCTTGTGTGAGGGAGGTTGATTGAGGCCAGGAAACTGTTTTATTCTTTTTCGACAATAGGTTTTCATTAAGATTTTCGTAAAAGAAACAACGTAAATATTAGGCTCATATGTAGAACACATTGTACAAAGTTGCAAAAATTGTAAATGTTCAAAAACAGGAGCTAACAGCATTAGGGCTCTTAATGCGGGTATTTCATATGAGTCCGATATGAGGAAAAGCAATAAAAAAGATAACATAGAAAATACAAACAATAAAAGGAGAAGGAAACTGGCAAATCCACTCGGTGTACCTCAGTATTAAAGAGATATCCAGCCATCACAACATTTCCACACCCTTTCAACTCTGGGTAGTGCGTTATCTCAGATAGTCAGTAATTTTTTATAAGTGTAATGCAACTTAACTAGCGCCCCTATTTCCGAGATATTACCTAAGTAAGGAATACTCTTGTCTGTCTAAGCATAGGGGACTTGATATGAGAGGTAGGTCCTAGATTGTTTTTGGACACCCAAATCAAGAATTAATAATTTAGAGAAGTTTACTTTGTAGTATGAAATAGAACTGAATTGATCCAAAATTTAGTGAGCACAGGGGAGGGAAACAGAAGGATCTGTGAGGATCAGTATCCCGTCATCAGCAAAAAAGTTGGACAGCTATGAAAAAGAAATCCTGTGATGCAGGCGTGAAAGCATATAGATTCGGAAAGGGGTTCAATTATAGGATTGAAAATGGTTGGGGATAAGGGGCAACCTTGTTGGGTGCCATTGCAGATGGAGAAGGGCTTAGAAAGATAAGGAGATAAGTTAACGGTAAAACGCCTGTAATAATCATTTGAGAATCCATCAGTACCTGGGGCTTTGTTGGAGGGTCAGGAGTTTATTGTGGGAAGGATTTCTTGTTCAGTAAAAGGGGCACTCTGTTGGGAGTTACTTAGCCTCTGCTTGATGTGGGAATAAAAGAGGAAAAGTAGTCTAGATTTGGCACTACGAGATTTAAGCATATTTGCTAATAGTCTACCGGCGTTATTGTCGTAGTAATCGATTTTAAGACGCCTCAGGTATTGCTACTGTTAGGAGCATAACAGTTTCCTTAAATCATAATATAGGTGAACTAGGGAGGTCGAGATCGATTCCGAAGGATCCTGTTTGCTTTGAGTTTCAAAAGAGTGGATGGAGTTTAAAAGCTCAGCGAGCTACTGTTTAATTGTTTTTTAAGCCTCAAACTCAACTGAATGATGATTCCCCTCATGTAGGCTTTGTGGGCATTCCATAAGGCGAAGATATCAATAAATAATTGTCAGGTTGTTAAATAACTAAGTTGTCGCATCTCTAAACCTACGTTGAGGAACAAACATTTCTCTCCTCCACCGTTAAAGAAATTGCTGCGTGATCAGACCACGTGATGTCAAAGATAGAGGAGGAGGAGGTCCGCTGAAGTAGCCATTTGTCCACAATGAAATAGTCTATTTGAGAATAGGTTTGAAGTCTAGTGGAGAAATAGGTGTAATCCCTTTCACCACCATGGTGACATTTCCATACGTGGTATAATTCCTCAGTGTGGAGAAGGTTTGCCAGAGTGGGGCATTGAGTATGACGTTGTGAGGATGAGCTCAGGGAGGGATTCCCCACCAGTGATAATGATCGGGCCACATTGTACAGACTTGATCTTTCGAATCAGCTTTTTGGTAAAGCGCAGTTGGTGGGAGTTCAGTACATAAGCATTTACCAGCGTATAAGGTTTAGAGTTGAGAAGACAAAGCAAAATAATGTATCTGCCCGTAGGATTTGTAATACACTCCTTTAGCATAAACGAGACAGTATCTCGAATGGCTAAGAGAATTCCTTTTTTTTCTGTGAAGCACACTCCCCTTCTT
Organism: Lithobates sylvaticus; assembly: GCA_028564925.1. NCBI lineage: Eukaryota > Metazoa > Chordata > Amphibia > Anura > Ranidae > Lithobates > Lithobates sylvaticus. Next base: position 306,427,625 of record CM053026.1, on the reverse strand, counting down.
CATAAACTCTTATTAGTGGCAACCAGTGCATAGGAGGAATTCCTTCAGTTCTCCCAAATAGAGGAGTTTCTCTCCCATGGTTGAGACACACTAGGGTAGGAACTAGGGTAGGAACCACTAATGCGGGGTACTTTGTCGCAGTAAGTGGGCTTAGCACTATATGGCCATATAGTGTGACCAAACCCCTGTATTTTTGAATATGTTTTGCACACGCCAGAAAGACACAAGGGTAAGATTTGTGGGTACATTTTGGGTGGATCTCTTGTATGTTGACAATATCTGCAGCATGTGTACAAGCTTTATTCCACATAGAGCAGAGCTTAACAGGGTGGTTGAGGCTGTTCACATTCAGAAATAAAAATGTAAGTCCCATGAAACTTGAACAGAGAGGTTGATATAAGAAGTGTCATCCAGATTTTAAACAAGGTGGAGAGGTGAGTAATAGGTGCCATATATATGACACAAGTAGAAGGGAAGGATGCATATATAGAAGTGTAAGGTGGGTTTGCCAAGAAGAGGAGAAAGCCTGGCAGTATGCCAGGAACAAACGGAGTCCCAAAAAGAAAGAAAATAGCAGTCCAGAGGAAAATGTAAAACATCAGATCCAACGTGGAATGAAGAAAACAGAACAGGTGCATGCATCTACATAAAAAAGGTGAGATCTTCACAAGGCAGGGAAGACCCTGAGCAGAATTCTCTGCTAAAAATCTTAGGGTCGGTAGGGAGAAGGAAACCACAGCACTGCTGGGAGCATTATAAAGCAACATACAGGCAAGGTAGATACAGTAGCCAAGACAAATGTCACAGTGAAGGGTGGTGAGAGCTTGTAGTTTGACAATTGGGAAAAGCTTTGGGTGCTACTCTGGGACGACAATCATCAGACGAAGGATTGGGAATACTGTCCCATAGCTTTAGGAGAGTCAGACCTTCATCTAAAGTAATTATATGGGAAGTGGAGCCTCTGTAGGTTACTTTTAGTTTAGCTGGGTATTTCCATTCATAGAGAATGTTATGGTTTCTGAGAGCCTTCTTGATGGATAGTACGTTTTTGTGCTACTGAAGTGTGAACTGAGACAGGTCTAACAGAAGTTGGAATTTGGAAGCTTTTTCAGGGAGTTAATAAGAACGTTGGAATGCCTACTACAGGCAAGGAGAGTTTAAGCCCCCAGTGAATCCTGCCAATCATTAAATCCGCAGAGGAGAGAGAAGGGATCACTGTAAGATCAACTCACGTACAAAGTAATGGAGTTGTGATGGCTGCACCAATTTTGGAATACCCCTGATTTTCAGGTTGTTCCTCCTAGATCTGTCCTCCAAATCTGCAAGTTTGATTTTTATCCATGTAATATCTTCCACTTGAGCCATATGGGCATCAACAGGGGTGTTGTAGTATTAGGTGAAATCTTAAATAGAACATTCTATATGATCCACTTGATCTCCCAATTCTTGGATCTCAAGTTTAGATTGTTCATACATGCAATCATATCTGCTTGCGATGAGGCTCTAAGGGAAAGCAACATGTCTTTCATCATGGTGTCTGACACCGGCTGGCCTGAGGTGGGGAATGCAGTGATCCGATCACTTTTATGAGAGGCAGGAGGAGTGGCAGTGTTTGTGTTAACTTCTGTAAACATGTCATCATGGTCAGCAGTGGCAGAGTCTCTGCCGGGCTTGGATTTGACTGGGCTGAGGAAGGTGGGAGAGGAGAATCCTGAGCCTCCATTTTCTGCTGCAGTAGCAGCCCCTGACAGTGTATGTGACAAAGGAGCTGCCATTTTGTTGTAGCCTCCTTGGATCCGCAAGGAAAAACCCAGACAGTTTCTGATGCGAGGTGCTTCTCTCTGGCGTTGCTGCATTGTGGCAGGTTTTAGGAGACCGTGTAGCTTACACAAGGCTGTATGAATGGGCAGGTGGCTGAGGTAGTCAATTTGGATCCAGTTAGACAGCGGTCAGACGGCACCACACCCCAATCCCCCCTATTACTTTTCTTGATGTGATATTATATGTTTTCAAAGTGAGTCTTTAAGCTGTATGTTGTTATCTTGGATAAATGTGGAGTTTCCTCTTCTTGGAGTTCTCTTATGTGGCTATTCACTGCTTCAAGGTTCACTAATATTTGTTTGTCATGTGTCTTTATCTTTTACATTATTTTTAGAGGTGTGGCAACACAAGTTATTGTAATGACATCTGTCAGGGACTAATTATTTTGTTGGGAACAAGTCATATCATATAATATTCATAATGACTGATGTGGAGTAGTCAGAGCTATAATCCAATTTTTACTGCCTTTTTGGTTCCAACGCCTAATTACCAGCTTGGTCAAATTGCTAGCTTTACAACTTCTGCCTGTCCAGCTCGTGAATTGTTCCCTTTTTTTTGGCCTGTGCTATACCACAGTGGCAGGTTCATGGTGGCCATTTCTTTGCCTGTAAGGCCAGCCCTGCCCTTCAGCATCATGTGGAGGGCAATATTTCTATATTGCTGGACCATGCAATAAACAGCAAGGTCCACATGACCACAGACATGTGGTCCAGCAAGTATGGGCAGAGACGGTATATATCATTTATGGCCCACTGGGTAACTGCTGGTAGCCAGGAAGGATACAGGACATATTCAAGAGTCTATTGTTTGGCTCAGGCAAAAAGATGCCACACAGTGCTACAGATATTATGCTCAGGTACAGAAGCCACATTTGGGGAGAGATTTTTCAGCTCTCCAGGGACAGACCCAGATAGCCTGTGGAAACTTGTGCCAGGAATGGGGGTGCGTGACAACAGCACCAACCTGCTGTCTGAGGCTTGGCCTGATGGTGGAACACACGCAGATTTCCTGCAGTGTTATCCTGCAGTGTTATCCTGCAGTGTTTTGGGCTGATTTCTGGAACACTTCTACCCTCTGGCAAGCACCAACCCTTGGGAAACCCCAATGTTAAAAATCAGCCAGAACTATCTGGTTATAGTGACGGAAAAGCTTGCCAAATACCACTGGCAATATGGCAACAGATTTCACGAGGCCTCTCCTTTTGCTTCACGACCACCAGCAGAGGATGAAATTTCCTCACAGACTGCCTTTGAGCTAAAACTGAGTGATCTTCTGAATGGCTCCCGCTGTCCACTACTCCAGCAATGGTTTCTTTGGATGCAGAGGTAACATAGCATGCTAATGCTGAGCTTTCTTTTTTATAGATCATGCATACTAGACAGGCTTGTAAGGCTACTCTCACAGGTCAAATTAAATATTTACATATAGATTTCTGTCTTTTAAAACATGATGTTTAAAACCCCCAGGAATGGACCAAGGCAGCAGAAGGACACATTAATTCTATGAAGGACACCCTTGTGTGACTCTTGGCCTCTGTGCCGGATGCTACCCGAGAAATGGTGGCTCTTCACTCTAAAGAGGATCCGGAGAACAGATCATGCTATAAAAATCTACACTTTGTGTGCTTTACAGAAAAGTCAGAGAGCACATTTTCAGAGCAATTCTTCTCTTCATGGCTTAGGGATACCCTGGGAGCAGAAGTTCTGGCCAAATTATTTGCCATTGAGCAGGCTCAATGCACCTCACCTTGCCCCCTCCCTTTGGGGCCCTGTCAAGACCACTGATTGCCCATATCCTTAACTTTCAGGACAAGGTATCTATCCTGCAAGCCATCCCAGCTGCAAGACATCTCCTCTTCAATGGATACTAGATATCCATCTACCTTGATTTCTTGGCAGATGTTCAAAAGCAGAGATCCTCACAATGCACCTAAGAGCTGCAGGCCTACAGTATACCATGCTTTATCCAGCTAAGCTATGAGTGATTTCTGTGGATAAGGCAATCTTTTTCTTCAAAAACTGAAAAAAGCGGCTGAATCGGCTAAAAAGGCCATCTGCAGATCCAGTCACACTATATATATACAAAAGTAAACAAACCAGATACATTCCTAGCCATGCGCCTTTGCATTAGACTCAGGATTGACAAAAATACCTACACTAGCAACCCCGTGAAAGTACTGAGTGAATTCTGCAAACTATTAGAAGACCTATATAAAGCTAAATCTTCTTTCTCCCACTCCTCAGCCGAAACATTGTTTTGCGACCCTTTACCCACGCTAACTGACTCTGACCGAGAGGAGCCCATCTTGTCCGAAGAGGTTATCTCTGCTATCAAAACCCTTAAATCACACAAAAGACCTGGCCCAGACGGGCTCTCCGGAACTTACTTCAAAAAATTTGCCACAACCTTAGCCCCCCTTTTATCTAATTCCTTTAATGCTTTGCTTCAAAACCATGCCTTTGGCCGAGACACATTGACAGCTATAATAGCTATGATATCCAAACCCAACACGGATAACTCCCTATGGTCCAATTTCAGGCCCATCTCTCTACTCAATCTGGACATCAAACTCCTAGCTAAAATCATGGCATTATGCCTTAATCCCCTTATTGGAAGACTAATAAATAAAGATCAGGTGGGTTTTATGCCTCAACGGCAAGCTAGTGATAATATACGACGGGTTGTACTTCTCCAACACATAGCCAGAACTCGCAACATCCCAATGCACCTGTTATCTCTTGATATCAGGAAGGCGTTTGACACGGTGTCTTGGCCATATCTAAATTATATACTCAACCGTTGAGGCTTCGGCCCGCATTTTTTGCAATGGGTAAACTCCCTATATAATCACCCACAGGCCTATATAAAATACTCAGGATTCCGCTCAGACAACTTTCCCATAGAAAGAGGGACTAGACAGGGATGCCCTCTTTCTCCCTTAATTTTTGCCCTAGCTATTGAGCCCCTAGCAACTCTGATTAGGACATGCCCGGATATAAAAGGACTAGAGATTGCACCCACTTCCCTTAAAATCTGCCTATTTGCAGACGATGCACTCCTCTTTGTAACTTCTCCCCATACTACCCTTCCAATCCTTATCCAGATTCTAAACAAATTTGCATACATATCGGGCTTAGAAGTTAATCAGTCGAAATCCAGAGCTCTCAACGTGTCTCTCCCTCATCATGAATTGGTCCACTTACAAAGCTACTTCCCCTTTATTTGGTCCACCACCTCTCTACCATATCTAGGTATAAAACTAACCGGTGACCCAGCTTCTCTCTTCCAAGCTAATTACCTACCCATGCTAATGCACCTGACCTCTCTTCTAGACACATGGAGACTTCTCTGTGTCTCTTGGTTGGGTCGGGTCGCGGCTGTCAAAATGTCCCTACTTCCTAAACATTTATATTTATACAGAGTCCTCCCGATCGCTGTCCCCTCATACTTAAACCAATCATTCAATCTTGGGTATTGAAATACATATGGGGACCAACCAAACCCAGAGTACCGAGATCCATTCTTCTCTGCAATAAACTTAAAGGTGGTCTTGGTATTCCAAATTTTGCCCGATATTACCATGCCTCCCAGCTGGCCCAGATCACTATGTACCATGCATCTACTGAAATCCCAACATGGGTCAGCCTGGAGGCAATAGATCTCTATCCTTTGATGGTATCCAACTTACTGTGGTGGCCCCCATCAGCCCAAGGTCCCATAACCAACCCGGTCACATTCATTCACTGAAATTATGGGACAGATTACGTGGTCCCTTTAAATTACACCCATTATTCTATCCCGCCTTTACTGCACCCGGTTTCTTTCGACTTTGGTCCCAGGCTGCACTACACAGAATATGCAACCTTGTTACTGATACCCCCCTTAAAACATTCCCAGCCCTCCAAACCCAAGCTATTTCCAAATAGCTCACTTCGTCAGGACAGTGATAGGTTCCTATTCTGATCTGAACAGCCTATCCTTTTATGAAAATATCTGTAACTGGGATCCTCATGCCCCAGGTATTATATCACGTATATATAATCATTTTATTTCCCTACCAGCTGACCTTCCCCTTTATGCTGCACAGTGGTCCAAAGATCTGCAACTAACCCTTGATTGTAGAGGACTGGTCCGATATCTGGGCCAGTACAAAATCCTCCACCCAGAACATAGTGGCGCTGGAGGCTAACTATAAGGTACTCATGCAGTGGTACCTTGTCCCCGCAAGGATCTCAAAATTCCTACCAACCTACCCATCAGTATGTTTCCAAGGCTGCGGGGAGAGGGGTACCCATGCCCACATTTGGTGGTCATGCCCGATTGAACAACAATTCTGGACGGCAGTATTCCAAATAGCTTCCACTTTACTTCATGATACTTTAATCCCTGACCCTGCCCTGGCTCTCCTAAGTCATATACAAGGAGATTATACTAGAGCCCAAACCTGCCTTCTTCTCCAATTAACTACGGCTGCTAAGCAGACAATAGCCAACGCCTGGAAAACCCCAAAACTTCACATATCGGAAATTAAAAATAGAGTAACCCAAGCCATGATTCACAGCAAAATTGAGGCCACAATCGTACATCGCATCCCCCAACATTCTAAAATTTGGACACCCTGGGCAGATAACTTCCTTCCGGCAGATTTCGACACTAGTCTGCTTACACCATGAATCTCAGTACAAATATTACTGAGTGATTCGGGGGTCTTCAGGGGTCTAATGCGGTCCCGCCGACACTACTATACTCTTTCCTGTATTACTCTTTTCCTCCTTTCCTTCTTTACACTTTTCTTCACATTTTCTTCTTTTTACTTCCCCTCTTTCCTTTCTTTACCCTCTGACCAAAAATCCTATATACATATCCCCTATAACAAGAACAAGGCTAATAGCCTAAATATCTATTTTGATCGATTTTCCCCTGACCTGATATTGATCGGCTTATGTTATATTGTTACTGATTCAGCGGCACTCCCCACTGAATCTTGATACTGACTTCACAGTCGTTAGAACTACTCTACCTTGCTTCGTAATAATGAGCGCTGATAGCACTTAAAGCGGGACTGTACCTGACATTTTTTTTTAAAAGCCAGCAGCTACAAATACTGCAGCTGCTGACTTTTAATAAATGGACACTTACCTGTCACAGGTTCCAGCGATGTCGGCAGCAGAGGCTGATCAATCGATCTGCTCTCTGCTGCTGCCAGCGCCATTCTCGGTGAGGGAATCAGGAAGTGTCACGTTGCGGCTTCACTTCCCAGTCCCCTACTGCGCATGTGCGAGTCACGCAGCGCAATGAGAATCATCCGCACTGTCTGCTGGGACCCGTGTGTGTCCCGGCAGACAGCGCGCCGGGACAGGAAGTGGCGTAAACTCCCGTGGGAGTTTATGCCTGGAAGTGGGTGTAAATACCTGTCTTAGACAGGTATCTTCACCCCCTCCCCATGAAAGGTGCCAAATGTGACACCGGAGGGGGGGGTGGTTCCGAAAAACGGAAGTTCCACTTTAGGGTGGAATTCGATAAAAAAGTTTGAAACCAAAAACTGAAAAAAGTGCGGCGCTACTATGATTCAAATTAAATACATAAGACCACATAAAGTGAAAAATTATAATCAAAAAACAAAAACATCAAAACATCAGAAAATATCAAAAATAAATGTCAAAAGAATATGAAAAAAGTCCTTTTATGAGAATTATTGTTGGATGTTCAGATGGACTCCCTCAGATCACTCTTCAGATGATCATGTAATTGGTGAGGTGATGACTCCCAAGCGCATAGACATTCCAAGATATATATTATATCCAAAGAAGATGATACGCAATATAGTGTAGTAGTTTTTTTAAAACCGAATAAGACACAATGAAATTACACTTACTTTTCCAGGTGCTTCCGTCAGCACCAACACATATAGCCTCAAGGGTAAAAACCACTGCCTCGCCGTTCGTGAGGAGTCAGCTTGCATTCCAAGGACCTGAAATGGCGAGGTGTTCCTACCAGAAGTGACACCAGTAATTGCGATCGCACAGCCTCAATGCATTTGCAGGAAGTGCTTCTTCAGGAATCTTAGCCATTGCCATTTTTCCAGGGCCTTAATTACCCCCTTCTTCAATATGATTGGACCATTGATAACTAATGGGAAACATTATAGCCACAAACCCATCCCCAATTCAAGAAACCCTCTCAAAACTAAAAGCACATATTAGAAATGTTATAGTTAGTATTAGGATGCGAGAGGCTATGTATATCAGTATACTGCATATTTACCTATTTATATAAAACCAATCCAAATACATCATAAAGCACAAAATAGAATATTTCATTGTGCAAAAGCAATTAAACATGAAAGATGGAGGTTATACATATATAAATCCTCTTTTTATGTATTTATATTATCAATAGTTACAAAATATATAAAGGGCACTCTAGTGGTCATACGGTGTTTAGTCACCTGAAGTGATCATAGCAGATTACTAAAATATGAATAAAAAAGTATATAAAATATGAAAAAAAATCCATTAACAATAAATGTAAACATCCAAAATTTCCTATCTGCACCAAAATATGTCCACTAGGGCATACATCTGGAGGATATACAGTAAATGGAAACAGTGCATTTACCCCTATCTTATGGGATATACTACCCCATAACTAGTCAAAAATCAGTGATGAGAGGAGGAACACAAGGATGAGCAGGAGTTGCGGTGCTGGCAGTGAAGAGGAGAAAAGGAGGCAGGCTCCTAGTGGGATGTTTCATCCCTCCCAAACCCCAGGCATTGTATGTGAGTAGCATGAAATTGTTGAGAATAGTTTTGTCCTCAGCAACACTCAGGTCCTCTACTGCAGGCACTTTGCGACAAATGGGGTGTTGTATGCTCAAGTGCCTGCTCATGGAATCCAGGATTCAGTTAATCAAAAATAGGGTCTACTACTAGGTGGCCATACAAGGGAAAAATGGCCTATATATTATAATATAAAATACTCAAGCGCTGGTGTGATCAAATCCTCATCAGAGTTAAAAACCAATCCACAAGCTGCAACCAATTGGTGATCTCTCACTGTGACAACATGATGGATAAAGTTTTAAATTAGTGCGCTAATAGATATAAAGTGCAATCGCAGTGCAAATGTGCTACCCAAATGTGTATGGGTGAATGAAAATGCTGATACCAATATATAATAATGAATACTAATAAATACTCCAATCAGTGTAAAAATAAGGGTAGTGAACTAAAGCCTCATGTGCTATGAACCAATGTCTGGTAAAACACTGATAAAACGTGCCTGTGCAGATGCTTACAAAAATAATACAATTATATAAATATATTCAAGGATAATATATATAAATAAATAAATATATCAACCTGTGAACATCTCCAATGTGTGTGTGAATAAATACAAAGGTGGTTTATCCAATAAATAAATAAATGCTACACCCAAATAAAACTGTGATGTGCTACTCCATCAAACATACAATATGAATGTCACCTCCTGTAATTCCATTCACATGCATATAACCAGTTGCAAATAGATGGATAGAACAAATGACATTAAGTGAAATAAAAATAAAAATTAAAAATTAAAAAACAGTCCTCCCTGCTTTCTGCCAAACAGTCCAAGAAAGCTGGGGATCACCTTCTCTGCAAATAACGGACCAATTTCCGTGGGCTCAGATATTCTTGGTCACCGGATATGTGGAAAAAGGAAAACATACAATAGTGTACACCCGTTTTGCCAAAGACACACTAAAGTACAATAACTTCCAGCCTATGCACTCACAAACCGCCCATCATGTATCATCATATGGTATGCGGGGATCGGTCAGGCTTGCTTCTCCTCACAGCCTCACCGTTGTCGGCGAACTCCTCTGGCTGACGTCACTGGCTCCTCCTCCCTATGCGTTACGTCGCAGGTCAAGTGACTTATTCATGGGAAAAATATATATTGCCTATATATTGCCACCATCCTAGACTGAGCCTAATAGGTGGCACTAAAAAGTTTCCATGAAAAAAGTAAGAGCCTCATAGACTATTGTGTGTCGCGGCTGGACCACTGGCATGACAGTATGTACTGGAGCTTTTGGCTTACACTGCAACCCGTGTGATGTCTGAGTCTGTCTTCAGCACAGTAGTAAGTTTTGCTACAGAGGTGAATCTGCCTGTCTCCTGAAAGTATGGACTAGCTCACTTTTTCTAAAATGAACCAGTCTTGGATTACTAATGACTACAAAAACCCCAACTGCTGATGCTACAGGCCAAACATTTTAGTTGTCATATCACTCCTGCCGCTTATCTGGCCTTTGTGCAGTTGGACCTCACCTGCCAAATTTCTAATGTTTGTTGCAAGGTAAATTATGCATTACACCTTGAAGTTTGCTGTTTACTCCTGCTCTGTGACACTCAAAAATATTTGTGGCTGTTGTCTCTCTGATAATACACTGAAAATAATAATACATGTTTGCTTTAAGATAAAAGCTGTCTCATCTTTCCCTCAAATTTTTATTGCACGATAAAAGCTATGTTGTCTCACCCTATTATACTGTGTCTTAATCAAGCTGCTTACATACTGTCTTACATACTGTCCAGTAATTAAACAGTATTGCTATTGTCTAAAAAAACTCTAATATTTATTTCAAGATATAATTTTCCTCATACTTTTCTTTTATTTTACAGAAAAACATGCCTTTCTATTTGCTGCCTATTCAAGTGTTCATGTACTGACATTAGTCAATTTCTTCCAAATACATAACTGCAATTTTGAATATTTTTGGAATAATTGAGGATATTGAGAAGGGAGGGCATGGAGGGTTGCGGCTTTGAATTGTTTTTCACATTTTATGAAACTTTTAAAACAATGCAGTGAGGTACTGTGAAAAAAAGAAGCTCACAAACTATACTAAGAAACTGTTGTGCCCCTGGCCAATTTTTCCAATGTATTGTTTTTGTTCTTTACTACTTTCATGTAATTTTTTTATGTAAGCCTTTCTTTAGCTTTTAGGCCGCTACTTCAGGCCTATTTTGATGAAAAATAAGGTATATTAGCCAAAACTTCCTGAAAGACTTTTTTTTCACAAGCTGAAACGGATCTGGTTGGGGTGTTACTTCTGTAACAAAAGTAAAAAAAAAATCTCTTATACATTTAAAACCTGTAAGGTTAAGTGTTTAAACTTCTGCCCTTGAAAATTGTACATAACATCTCACACAGTTTAAAGGAAAGATATGGTCACAGCATACACGTTTATTTTTTTAACATAATTATTGTATTATGAAAACAAAAATAATGTTTTTTATTTTTAATCCAATATAAGCTTACCTAAAACAATCCAATTTCATGTTGTAAGTGCTGCCTGTCTTCTAGCCATTTCTTTCCACAACATTGGGTCCTCTGCAAGCTTTGTAGCTTGTTCTCTGTTGTTTAGTTTCAATTTCTAAGGACTACATATCCCATGATACCATGCTGTCTGTAAGCAGTGATTCCTATACTGACTCCACCTTCTGAAACGCCACATGTGTCCACCTGTCAGCACCTATGCAGTTCAGAAAGCAGGCTCTGTGAATTCTGTGACACAGCAGTGCCTACTTAAGGAGCATAGTGAATGAATGTTACAGACTTCAAGGAACTATACTATACACTATAATATAAACTGATATTGGTTGATTAGATTAGCATAAGACATAATATATATGTGACATTGATATGGTATTATTGGTGCCTGCACCACCGTGATATCCCCCCCCCCCCCATTCAATAGAAATCATTCTCTGAAATTGTCAGAGAAATCGACACTTGAGGGCATGTCGATCTACTGGGTTTCCTGCAGCCTTCACTGATTCCTCCTGTTGACTTTTATGTCACTACTGTATCCTGAAATTGGTGGAGGTCAGCAGGAGGAACAAGTTAGGCCCCATGCACACTGGGCGTTTAACTCCAATGCATGGGACTCTGACGTTTAGCCATGGGCGAAAAGCCCATGTGCACCATCCAGTCATGCTGCCTGCAAACTGTCAAACTCTATGAGAATCTGACAACTGCTTTGGCTGTACAGCGCAAGGGGTCCACCTATCAGTATGTACATTTAGGGCAGTATGTACCTAGAGAAGAATGTGTTGCATGCAAACAGTCTGCGTTCCAGACATTTGTCCCTAGGTACATATTGCACTAAATGAAAGTACCACTGATTGCACTGATTGCACTCATTGCACCATAAAACCCCACTCTTTTGGAGTTTGACAGGCTGTCTGCAGTGGGGCTGGACTGGCACACCTGTTTCCTCCATCTACATGTAAACTTTGAAACCCCATGCATCGGGCTAAACACCCAGTGTGCATGGGGCCAGAAGTGTTGGTTTCCCAGTGGACTTTGAAGGAAATTTTTTAGAGAATGGTGAAGCGCTCTGACGGAAAGATACATTTTTCTCATCATATTGTTCAAGTACAACTTTGTCCGACCGTGTGTATGTAACACCAGTTTCGGACAAAATCCGTCAGAAAAATCGGACGGATTTTGTGGTCAGAATGTCCGACCATGTGTACAAGACATTAGTCTTGCTAGACTATGTAATACATGTCAGCATTGCATCAGGACAAGGGAACTTTCCATCTAAAAGTTGAAAGTGTTTACAATGCCTGACATGATAAAAAAAAATGATAGGCATAAAACAGTTAAAGCTGAATTTTGGCATTGTTTCAGCATACTATAAAAACAATTGAAGTATTTGAGCCACTTTCTCCAAAAAAGGTTTGTTATGCTTCCTGTCTGTCTCACCCTACAGCAACTACTTAGCAACCAAACTCTCATGGAGAAAGTAAAACCATAGTAAAATGTATTTATAGCTCTGTAGTATTACTGCGGAAATATTTATCATAGCCTTAGGGTATAAATGTGAACTCCTAGAAAATCTATAGTAAATATTTTGCTGAATTTTAAATTAATTCACCCAATATTTTGTGGTAGTCCATGTGGCTGTCTATAACCTCTTCGCTTTATTAAAGAGTTTAATATAAGATTTTTTTAGCTGTGACGTGAGAGTTTAAAGATAATGAATTTCCCTTTTAATATGTTTATTTCAACATTATCTTTTTTTCTAATTATCACATCATTCTTTACAACACCTCTTCTCATAGTAAGTAGTCAATTTTCTCTAGACTTCTAATAGTTGCAAAACTATCTCATTAATATTGAAATCTTTAGAAGGTGTTGTTTTACATAAAAAAAAAAAAGGCATTTTGTTATGCTTTAACAGCAACCATAAAGCAGTCGGAATGTAATATTTTTCTAGGCACTAGTATATCTACTAAAATTCTCTGAGTTTGGACAGGAACATTGAAATGTATGAATGGAGTGTTTAATTGTGGAAATGTCTTTATTTGCAACCTAGCAATAAGTTTCCCCTTTTATTGATGCTAGGGCACTTTAGAAAATGGAAGGTGACACTAATTGGTTGTTAGAACAATTACAAGAACTGCCCTCCCATTGCACAATTAATTATGCTGTATATACTGTATTTCTGCATAAGCTAAAACATGTAAGATTAAAAATATAATTGTTTAGCTTATTTTCATCTGCCATAAGGTATATCCATTACAATCAGTGGTGTAAAAATAGCCATAGCAGCTCACAATGCTGCTGTGGGGCCTAACATGGAAGGGCCCCCCATTAGGGATGGGCTGTTAAGGCAATTTAAACATTTAAAAAAAAAACAGTTGGCATATGTAGATAACAAAGAACTATCACTGTAATTTTAGCTTAGGGATGAATTGTATTGTATAGTTACATCGTCCACCTTGGGCCAATGTACAGTAAGTAAGCATATTTCATACCTGATCAATCTCTATGTAAGATGAAAATTCCTGCAGTAGTCATCACTACCACTGCGGTGATAACAGTAGTCTTTGTGGTCCAGTGCCAATCACTCGCTTGGGGTCATTCGTCTAGCAGTTTCTCCATTCATAGAAAGCCTTGTTTTTTTCTTTTTTCTCAGTGAATACAAGGCATCTTCTGATTGGACAATGTGGAGATTGTGGCATCACATTCCCATCTCTCCACCTTTCCCAGTCAAAGAATGCCTTGTATTCATTAAAAGAAAAACAAAGATGATTTTTCTGAATGGTGGTGACCCACTGTTGTAACTAAGCAATGTTTTCTTGTCTAGTCACTCTTCCTCATAGCAGAGTAGGTATGAACCAGAAACAATCTGCTTTTTTATCAATAAAAACTTTGATATCAGTGATTTGTAAACTGCATAATTGTTGTTCTCCCATTGCAAGAAGTAAAATGTAAATGTATAATAATGTAATTCAGATTATTTTGCAGTTCATTTATTACATTGAATTTCTGTGACAATGAAATCTGCCCTGTTATTAAATAGAGGCCAAGCTACATTTTTGAGCATTTGTGTCTACAATGCAAAAAAAACTTACCAGAAAGTAAATGTACTTTTCTTTACATTCTTTAGAATGGATGACCAAGTTATCCACCGTTTCTCACTGAATTTCAACTCCCCCACACACACATTCTTCTCTAGCCAACTGTCCAATTAGACTAAGAAACAAAATATGAGCTTTCTTAACTGAATCCATGCTCTCATGATGGGCCAAGACCTGACTTTGTCTGGCTTCTTTCTTTTGGACTGCAGTATTGAAGGGTCATTTTTCAAGTGCCTATGTTGTTCACTGTCGATTTAGACACTTCCTGTTAGTTGTCAATTGGAGGGGTCTTCACAAGGACCAGAAAACTTAAATCGGTGGTGTCATAAAATCAGCACATGAGGTGATGCTACAAGGCCAATCAGCAGATAAGTGGTCTGAACTACAAAAACAAACTGACATTGTGAAGGTTAGCAGGGATGGACGATTTCAAGTAAAAAAGTGTTAGCAGTATTTTTTTGTGAACTGGTGGGTTGGAAGAGATTGGAGGTTTTTTGTATTTGGCTTAAGATGGGCCTTAAAAGTTTAGACAAAATAGTTACAATCTGCCACCATATTTTAAAAGTAAACAGAGTACATGTAGCAAGGTATTTAGTCAGAAATGGTATTAAATGCCAAATTTAGCTTTGTGCTCTCCATTACATCGAATAGTTCACCTAAGTTTCCCATGCTGTGCACTTTCTCCTCTGTGTGTCAGAAGACACCCCATATTTTCTGTACTGAAATCTTACAGACGTGCATGCTGGGAAGAATCTGCACGAGGGACAAGAGAAGAAAGCCACCATAATGGAACTTTAAAATTAATGTATTGCTAAAAATGGCAAATGTGAAATATACCACTGACCCCCTGCAATCTCCCTATCTAATCCTTTTGCTTGGAATTCTTCTTTAGGTTTAGTGATAAGGTATACTTCAATGTACAATATAGAACCCCCCCCCCCCCCCCAAAAAAAAAAACTCCTGTAGATTTGCTATCATTGTCCTTGATGTCATACTCCATCACATTTGTTACAAACAACATGTCTCAGCTGTTCATGATATTTCTGGAATTTTCATTTTTACACTTTTTTCCCTTGTAAGAAAATGTCAAAAGTATTGCTATGAAGCTGTCTTACCTTTTTGTTCCCTATTTTTAACCCAACAATATATAATTTACCATATATCCCATGTATAGAAGTTAATATATTTAAGGTTCTCTAAACCTTTCTAAAATGAACTGATTTTGCTGCAGTAACAAAAGGAGTTTGCCTTTCTGGTACAGTGCTGAATTATTAGCTACCTTAAATGGATTTTTCAAGGCAAATTGTAAAAGGGTTTACACATAATGGGAAGGTTATTTTCTTGAACAATACAAACTGTGATTTCTGTCTTGAAAAAAAAACTTCTAAATAAATATATATATATATATATATATATATATATATATATATATATATACTGTACAGAAGTTCAACCTTTGTCCTTTGTAAAGATGGTGACTTTTACAGTAGCTATAATAGAATGTTCACAACTGCTTAGTAGATCTTTTGCTATCATACAATTTTAGAAGTTATGTTTAGCAGGTAATGGAACTCTCTGTTGTAGTCCTTCTTTTTACAATAGCACTTTTAATTTTATTTCTGTATAAAATAACTGATCCCCCCTCAAAAAAATAAAAAACTGCTTTAGTACCAGTGGATTGCAGATTAAAGAGTCTTTGGACATAGTGGAAGGATAGAGCATGAAAACCCATTCTTCATTTAAAATGTCCCATTTTTTTTTCACAACCATCACATTTTTCTTTCTTCTTATACAGTTGCCGGTAATACCATTTCAAAAGCAAATTAGCTATTTTAATAGCAATTAGCTATTTACAGGCATGTTTAACCACTTGCCTACCAGGCACAAACACCTCCTTCCCGACCAAGCCATTTTTCAGCTTTCAGCGCTGTCGCATTTTGAATGACAATTGCGCGGTCATGCAACGCAGTACCCAAATAAAATTTTTATCATTTTTTCCCCACAGATAGAGCTTTATTTTGGTGGTATTTTATCACCTCTGCGGTTTTTATTTCTTGCGCTATAAACAAAAGAAGAGGGACAAGTTTGAAAAAACATAATATGTTTTACTTTTTATTATAATAAATATCCAATTTTTTTTTTAAACAAATTTTTTCCTCAGTTTAGGCCGATACGTATTCTTCTACATATTTTTGGTAAAAAAAATCGCAATAAGCGTATATTGATTGGTTTTCGCAAAAGTTATAGCGTCTACAAAATAGGGGATAGATTTATAGCATTTTTATTATTATTTTTTTTTACTAGTAATGGCAGCGATCTGCGATTTTTATCATGACTGCGACATTGCGGCGGACATATCAGACACTTTTGACACATTTTTGGGACCATTCACATTTATACAGCGATCCGTGCTATAAAAATGCATTGATTACTGTATAAATGTGACTGGCAGGGAAGGGGTTAACACTAGGGGGCGCTGCAGGGGTTAATGTGTTCCCTATGTTAGTGATTCTAACTGTGGGGGGAGGGGACTGACTGGGGGAGGGGACCGATCGGTGTCCCTATGTACAAGGGACACACCATCGGTCTCCTCTCCAGTGACAGGACGTGGATCTGTGTGTTTACATACACAGATCCACGTCCTGCTCAGTTACTGGGCAATCGCGGGTGCACCCCCTAGTGGCCAAAATGTAGACAACGTCATATGACGGCGTCCCGCCACAAGAGCCGCACCGCTCCGTCGTCAATTGACAGTGGGCGGTCGGCTACTAGTTAACAGACTGGATATATCAAAGGTTGTTGCTCCTCACACTAGATAATAGCAAGTCTCTCACTTCACTTGACTTCAATTGATCAACAGTAATCCCAGACAAGGGTCTCTGCTCTTGACAGCACTCAACTGCTTGCTCTCACTTTACCGATTCAAACGTCAATGCTGTGTTTAAAGGGGAACAAACCATTTTGGGGAATATGTATAAACAAATTGTTTTGAGAGCGTCTCAACATTTACTTAAACATAAGGAATAATATCCATAATGTTTGTAAAATGTGTGTAAAGTAAAATTCTATTTGTGGCCTAGCATTCAATCCTAACAGACAAATAGCCATAGGAACGTTTGACCACAAGAGTTAAAGAACAGTCAATAATAGAGAAATTGCCTAAAGCCTCTTACACACAATTGTATTTTCATCCGGGAATTGTGTGATGACAGACTGTTTGCCTAAAATCCAACCGTTAGTACGCTCCATTAGGGATGAGCCGAACACCCCCCCGTTCGGCTCGCACCAGAACCCGCGAACGGACCTAAAGTCCGTGCGAGCTTTAGAACCCTATTAGTTATAATGGATGCGAACGTTCGAAATTAAAAGTGCTCATTTTAAAGGCTAATATGCATGTTAATGTCATAAAAAGTGTTTGGGGACCTGGGTCCTGCCCCAGGGGACATGTATCAATGCAATTTTTTTTTTTTTTAAACGGCCGTTTTTTCAGGAGCAGTGATTTTAATAATGCTTAAATTGAAACAATAAAAGTGTAATATTCCTTTAAATTTCGTACCTGGGGGGTGTCTATAGTATGCCTGTAAAGGGGCGCATGTTTCCCGTGTTTAGAACTGTCTCTGCGCAAAGTGTCATTTTTGAAAGTAAAAAAGCTATTTAAAATCACTCGCGGCTAATGTTAATTCACGGCTCCCGTAACACAGAGAACAGTGATTCATTGAAACTCATTCATAAAAAAAAGTCATTGATAAAAAATAAAAAAAATGAAAAAAAAAAAAGCGTAGGGGTCCCCCCAAATTCAATAACCAGGCCCTTCAGGTCTGGGATGGATATTAAGGGAAACCCCAGCCAAAAAAAAAAAAAAAAAAAAAATGGCGTAGGGTCCCCCTCAAAATCCATACCAGACCCTTGAGGTCTGGTATGGATTTTAAGGGGAACCCTAGCCAAAAAAAATGGCGTGGGGTCCCCCTCAAAATCCATACCAGACCCTTATCCGAGCACGCAACCTAGCAGGCCGCAGGAAAAGAGGGGGGACGAGAGCGGCCTCCCCTCTCGCCTGAACCGTACCAGGCCACATGCCCTCAACATTGGGAGGATGCTTTGGGGGTCTAAGACCCCTAAAGCACCTTGTCCCCATGTTGATGAGGACAAGGGCCTCTTCCCCACAACCGTGCCCGGTGGTTGTGGGGGTCTGCGGGCGGGGGGCTTATCGGAATCTGGAAGCCCCTTTAACAAGGGGACCCCCAGATCCCGGCCCCCCCCTGTGTGAAATGGTAAGGGGGTACAAAAGTACCCCTACCATTTCACCAAAAAAGTGGCAAAAATTGTAAAAATGACAGGAGACAGTCTTTGACAATTCCTTTATTAAAATCTTCTTTCTTCTTTCTTCATCCTTCGGTTTCTTCATCTTCTCCTTCCTTCATCTTCTTCCATCTTCTTCTTCCATTTTCTTCTTCCTCCGATCCGCTTCTTCTTGCGCTGGTCTTCTCGTCCTTCTCGTCCGGCATCTTCTTCCGTTACACGAATTTGATGCGAGCGGCCCCAATAGTTCTGGGCTCGCCGAGCGAGCGAACACCCGGTGCTCGATTCGAACATGGGTTCGAATCGAACACCGGGCTCATCCTTACGCTCCATCAGACAATTGTTGGCCAAATTTCCGCCAACAAATGTTGGATGGCAGGCTAGTAAATTTTCAGCGAACAACGGTCTGTTGTTAGATTTTCCTATCGTGTGTACACAAGTCCATCACACAAAAGTTCAAAGTACAAACACGCATGCTCGAAAGCAAGGACGAAGTGGAAGTGGTCGGTCTTGTAAAACTAGCTTTCGTAATGGAGAATTAACATTTGTGTCACGGCAAATTATGAAATCTCTAAATGCAGTTAAATACATTCTCTTCTTCTTTATTGGGATAATAAGGAAGCTGCTTTGCTGGTGATACTGATGGTGTTCTGCCAAGCGTATTTTAAAAGGCTTTTATTTTCTAGTTATATCAAGAATAATATTATTATGCTTGTTTATTTATTTTTTGGTCAAGTTACCACAACACCATTATCCCCTAGTTTTTAAGATCAAAGATACAATTATGTTAGTGTCCCTTGTTAATTGTACCTTGTATTTTTTGAAATGTAACTGCCTAAACTTTCATTTGAAGTAAAACACATAGCCAAGTATTATTCTAAACAATTTATTTTTATTGTGCATTGAAATAAATAAAAAAAAAAAAATTGAGATGCTATCTGCCATCCAAATTTAAACAACAAGTGCATCATATGAATACTTAAATAAATCAAATATAACAAATCAAATCATTATTCCCCCAAAAAAAAGGAAATTAGTAAATTGTGAAGGGCTGAAAATCCCCAGTCCAGCGGCCTTGTTGGGGGTCTTGTGGCTGGTATTGCCACTGCCTGCCATGCTGCTGTGGTGGGTGGGGTGGCTGTGGTGAGGGGGTGGCTGTGGAGGTGGTGGATGTGGAGCCACAAAATCACACAGGTGTATGTTTTCTTTAATTTGGCCCCTCACCCCCTTGTTAAGGAGCTGCAGGATTAGTTCCTCACACCTGCTCCTTTGCTCACCGTCCATCTGCCTTAATTTATTGTCAGTCAGCACGGCAAATCCCTCAGCCTCATCTGGGTCTGTCCTGAGGGCGGTAGTGGCCTGGCTGAGGAAGGCAGCTATGGCCTCGTCTAGATTCCTGCTCTTCCTGGGCCTTTTAGCAGGGTGGCATAGGGGAGGGATCTGGGACTCTGCCTGGCTGCTGGCTACGGGCTCCTACTGACTGACACTTTCCTGTGTATGTAAATGGGACATTAGAAACTTTTTTAGAGTTTGGTCATCTAATTTTTTTCTCTTCTTTCAACAGGGAGGCACCAAAAAATTAGGCAACAACCAAGCCAGCAGAAGGGGTGAAGAGAGGCTACCCTCGCTCTGTCCCCAACAGGAGAGGCAACAAGGGAATCTTCCCACCAAAAACGTAAGTGACAACTTCAAACACACTCATTTAGCCACCGACAGGGGTCATTCTAGGTGGGCCAAAGGCCATGGGCTCAGGGCAGAACTTAAGGGGTTAAGAACACTTTCTGGTTGCTGCCTGGCTCATCAGTGCCCATTAATGCAGCCTTGCCAGTGTAGAAATGGCTAGAGCAGAGGCCCTGGGGATCACAGTCACACAGAGTCATGCCTGCTAGAATGATCATCATATATCCCCTATCCCATAGGAGACAAGAGGGGTGGGGGGCAACTGCAGGACTTTTTCAGTGTTGGCACTTGTCCTGTGTTTGCCCTCTTTAAAATGACATCACCTTCCCTTTTCTATGCATTTTTCACTGTAAAAAAAAACACAGTGCAGCATGGCGGAGTCCACTAGTCAGGAGCAAACATTGTCATCAGACCAAGTGCAAAGTTGGTCAACTAATGTAGCAAAATGGATGCTAGAAACAGATGGGACTAGGGGTGGCTTAATAAATGGTGTATCGTGTCTTTTTAGAGGAAAGTGAGTGTGCTCATTTCACCCAGGATGTGGGTTTGGAAGCATGGGATCTGATTCCTGGACCCAGCACAGACCTGTCCATTGTGGATGTCAAATCCCCTGATGCAAGTCGCACTTTGGCCCAAAGTGACCCCGAAGAGGAAGCAAGTATTCGCAAGCCTCTTGTTTGCGCAAGTAAGTATTCTTGGAATCTGTCTGCAAACGTGTCTACATGTCGAGTGTTTAGCTGAACAAACAAAACACCCACTCCACACATTAGCAAAGTATGTAGTACCTTAACATTAGCATGGAGAAGGAAGAGGTGGAAGGAGCTGTTATTTTTGCTAGGTACCCGAGTTTTGGAGACCCGCCCCAGGGCCAAGATTACTGAGTAGTTGCAGTGTGTACATTTTTTTGACTTTTAAATGAGCAAGTTTAGTGTTCAAACTCAGTGTTTCTCCACTCCACTTCTCTAGGTGCACCACCAGGTCCTGTTTTCTGTATATTCCTCAGTCTAAAACTGACTGTGTGCATTACTAACATTGAAAATGACAACATCACCTGTGCCAAATTCTACAAGTATAGAAAACATGACCTGGGTTTGCATCTTGAGGAGGAGAGTTGTGAAACACTGCCCTAACTAATGTGAACATTTTTTTCAGTGTTTTGAAGAATATACAACCCAAAATTTGAAGGTGCTCCCAAATTGTGCCCTAACATTCCTAATTCCCTCATGATCCCATGACTAAAATGTGTGTATTTCCATACATCTAGTTTGCCAAAAGACACAAAACACACCGTGTGTCAACATGTGCTATCTCCCATCACTAGGTATCAATGGAAGCATTTTGGGGGTGCAACCCCTTCCTCATAACTAAAGAATCTCAGAGGAAGGGGTTGCATCCCCAAAACACATCCATTGATTTCCCTCGTGATGGGAGCTAGCACACGTTGACACACTGTGTGTTTTGTGGGTTTAGGAAAAAAGTTGTTTGTAACTACACACATTTCTGG
This sequence comes from Lithobates sylvaticus, assembly GCA_028564925.1. Lineage (NCBI taxonomy): Eukaryota > Metazoa > Chordata > Amphibia > Anura > Ranidae > Lithobates > Lithobates sylvaticus. The sequence goes on along the minus strand of CM053026.1, from coordinate 306,405,899 downwards.
CATGGGATCATAAGGGTTATTTAATTGTTATGCTTCTACCTGTACGTGGCTTCAAATTTTGGCTTTTAAAGGGGTGAGATCACCCCATATGAGTAGGGCAACATCCACACAGTCTTGGGATACTAATGTCTAATTTGGCCTTCACTTTACCAAAATGGAACTTTGTAAGTTCCTGAGTTTGGGATGTGTATCTAATATTTTTGAACATGTCTGTTAACCACTTCAGCCCCGGACCATTTGGCAGCCAAAGGACCAGAGGTCTTTTTTCAATTTCGCACTGCACTACTTTAACTGGTAATTGCGCGGTCATGCAATTTTGTAACCAAACGAAATTTGCGTCCTTTTCTTCCCACAAATAGAGCTTTCTTTTGATGGTATTTGATTGCCTCTGTGATTTTTATTTTTTGCGATATAAACGGAAAAAGAGCGAAAATTTTTAAAAAAAAAGAGATTTTCTACTTTTTGTTATAAAAAAAATCTAATAAACTCAATTTTAGTCAAACATTTGGGCCAAAATGTATTCAGCCACATGTCTTTAGTAAAAAAAATGCCAATAAGCGTATATTTATTGGTTTGCGCAAAAGTTATAGCGTCTACAAACTAGAGTACATTTTCTGGAATTTACACCGCTTTTAATTTATGACTGCCTATTTCATTTCTTGAGGTGCTAAAATGGCAGAGAAGTACAAAACCCCCCCAAATGACCCCATTTTGGAAAGTAGACACCCCAAGCTATTTGCTGAGAGGCATGTTGAGCCCATTGAATATTTTTTTTTTTAGTCCCAAGTGATTGAATAAAGACAAAAATAAAAAAGATTTTTTTTTTTTTTCAAAAAGTTGTCACTAAATGATATATTGCTCACACATGCCATAGTTATATGTGGAATTGCACCCCAAAATACATTTTGCTGCTTCTCCTGAGTATGGGGATACCACATGTGTGGGACTTTTTGGGAGCCTAGCCGCGTACGGGGCCCCGAAACCCAAGCACCGCCTTCAGGATTTCTAAGGGTGCAAATTTTTGATTTCACTCCTCACTACCTATCACAGTTTCGAAGGCCATAAAATGCCAAAATAGCACAAAACCCCCCCAAATGACCCCATTTTGGAAAGTAGACACCCCAAGCTATTTGTTGAGAGGCATGGTGAGTATTTTACAGCTCTCATTTGTTTTTGAAAATGAAGAAAGTAAAGAAAAAAAAAATTTTTTTTTTCTTTTTTCAATTTTCAAAACTTTGTGACAAAAAGCGACATCTGCAAAATACTCACAATACCTCTCAGCAAATAGCTTGGGGTGTCTACTTTCCAAAATGGGGTCATTTTGGGGGGTTTTATGCCATCTGGGCATTCCATGGCCTCCGAAACTGTGATTGGCAGTGAGAAGTGAAATAAAAAAATTACACCCTTAGAAAGCCTGAAGGCGGTGCTTGGTTTTTGGGGTTCCGTACGCAGCTAGGCTCCCAAAAAGTCCCACACATGTGGTATCCCCGTACTCAGGAGAAGCAACAGAATGTATTTTGGGGTGTATTTCTACATATGCCCATGACATGTTTGAGCAATATATCATTTAGTGACAACTTTTTGTAAAAAAAAATATATATATTTTTTTTTTTTTTAATTATTCAATCTCTTGGGACAAAAAAAAAAAATATTTAATGGGCTCAACATTGCTCTCATCAAATAGCTTGGGGTGTCTACTTTCCAAAATGGGGTCATTTGGGGGGGGGTTTGAACTGTCCTGGCATTTTATGCACAACATTTAGAAGCCTATGTCACACGTCACCCACTCTTCTAACCACTTGTAGACAAAGCCCTTTCTGACACTTTTTGTTTACATGAAAACATATTTTTTTTTTGCAAGAAAATTACGTTGAACCCCCAAACACTATATATAATGTTAAAGCAAAGGCCCTACAGATTAAAATGGTGGGTGTTGCATTTTTTTTTTCCACACAGTATTTGCGCAGCGATTTTTCAAACGCATTTTTTGTGGAAAAAAAAATACACTTTTTTTTATTTTAATGCACTAAAACACACTATATATTGCTCAAATTTTTGATGAAATAAAAAAATATGATCTTAGGCCGAGTACATGGATACCAAACACGACATGCTTTAAAATTGCGCACAAACACGCAGTGGCGACAAACTACATACATTTTTAAAAGCCTTTAAAAGCCTTTACATGATACCACATTAGATTCACGGAGGAGGTCTACTGCTAAAATTACTGCCCTCGATCTGACCTTCGCGGTGATACCTCACATGCATGGTGCAATTGCTGTTTACATATGACGCCAGACCAACGCTTGTGTACGCCTTTGCGCAAGAGAAGGGGGGGCAGGGGTGCTTTTTTTTTTTTTTTTTTTTGGTTTTTTTTTTATTTATTTAGCTTTTTTATTTTATTTTTAAACTGTTCCTTCCATTTTTTTTCTTTGTTATGATTTTTATTGTTATCTCAGGGAATGTAAATATCCCCTATGATAGCAATAGGCAGTGACAGGTACTCTTTTTTTGAAAAAATTGGGGTCTATTAGACCCTAGATCTTTCCTCTGCCCTCAAAGCATCTGACCACACCAAGATTGGTGTGATAAAATGCTTTCCCAATTTCCCAATGGCGCGGTTTATATCCGGGAGGGGGGACATTCCCTCCCACTGCTTGTAAAAGCAGTCTAGAGGCTAATTACCCGCTAGAATTGCTTTTACATGAAAGCCGATCACTGGCTGAAAAGAATGATACCAAGATGATACCTAAACCTGCAGGCATCATTCTGGTATAACCATTCAAAGTCCAGCAACATACTGGACATATATTGTAATCTTTTTTTTTTCATGCAGCCTCTTGGCTGAACGAAAAAAAGAGATTGATTGGTGGGTATGCCCACCATTAGAATACCTCCCTTCATCCACCCACTTCTAATGATGGGCATACATGCACCATTTATATATGCCGATGCATGGGGGCATCCTCCCGCAAAAGTTATGCCGTGTACACACGGTCGGAATTTCGACCGTATGTACGTGGCATTAGGAGCCAATCGCTCCTCCCCCCCCCTGCTGCCCCCATGCTTCGGCATATATGCTCTTTTTTTTAACTGTGGTGGTGAAATCACCTCCTACAGTGTTGGAGTCGCGTCTTTATGTATCGTGGGAGCAAACGCTGTTGCTGTCAAGATAAATAAATCCGCGTTGCAACTGAATGGCGCACCTGAAAACAAAAAAATGCTTAACACTAAAACACAGTAAACAAAATTACATACCTGAAAAGCAAGATAAAACATGATAAAACATAATAAAACATTGCAGAATAGAATGGAGTAAAAAAAGAGCAACAATAGAGAGAGAATAGAGTGAGAGAGAGAACAATAAAACGACAACTATTTTTTTTTTTTTTATTTTTTTGAGATTCACAGGTAAAAAAGCTCCTGACTGAAGCGACTGAATCAAAACGCTACCACAAAAAAACTGTTAGCGATCGCAGGGATCAGGCCTGACTCTGCGAACGCTGCAGTTATGTGTGCTTAGTGTTTTGTAAGTGACAGTGATCGATCGATACTGCACTTGGGTGGGCTGGGCTGGGCGGAGGGGGAAAACGCAGGTGCTAGCAGGTATCTGGGCTGATCCCGCTAACAATGCGTTTTTTTTTGGAACCCTAAACTGCTGGGACGCTAGTATAGATCTGATCAGATCAGATATTGATCTGTTCAGATACTGTGCCACTAAGGGAGGTGTATGCTTTGTGCGTGGGTGTTTGCGGTACTGGCACTAACCTGGGGCGACGCAGACCTTATTTGACCCTAAAACCTAATTGATATCACCCGCCGGGCGATCAGGGGGTTAAACCGTTATTGGGTAATAAATGGCGGGTGCCCTGACAGTATAAAAAACAAGCTAACTAACCAGCGTCACCCGTAACAGTAATACAAAAAAAAACTGGTTACCTAGCGACACTAATGCAGCGATCAGAAAAACGATCGCTTAGTGACACTGGCAAAAGGGGGTGAAAGGGTTAACTAGGGGCAATCAGGGGGTTAAACCTTTATTAGGTAATATATGGGGGTACCTGACGCTATATAAAAACCTGACGGGGAACCTAAATAACGAAATAACTAACTGGCTAACCAGCGTCACCAGTGACAGTTATACAGTGATCACTGGTGAAAGGGTTAACTCTAGGGGCAATCAGGGGGTTAAAACCTTTATTTAGGTTGTAATATGGGGGTACCTGACCTATAAACCTATTTATGAACCTATATAAACATGGCGGTTACCTAAAAAAAAAAAATGGTTACCTAGCGACACTAATGCAGCGATCAGAAAAACGATCGCTTAGTGACACTGGCAAAAGGGGGTGAAAGGGTTAACTAGGGGCAATCAGGGGGTTAAAACCTTTATTAGGTAATATATGGGGGTACCTGACGCTATATAAAAACCTGACGGGGAACCTAAATAACGAAATAACTAACTGGCTAACCAGCGTCACCAGTGACAGTTATACAGTGATCACTGGTGAAAGGGTTAACTCTAGGGGCAATCAAGGGGTTAAAACCTTTATTTAGGTTGTAATATGGGGGTACCTGACCTATAAAACTATTTATGAACCTATATAAACATGGCGGTTACCTAAAAAAAAAAAATGGTTACCTAGCGACAGCAGTGACACTAATACAGCGATCAGAAAAACGATCGCTTAGTGACACTGGCAAAAGGGGGTGAAAGGGTTACCTGGGGGGCAATCAAGGGGTTAAACCTTTATTAGGGGGGGGTAGGGGGCTACCTTGGACCTAAAACTAACTGCCCTGACAGTTATTACAGTCACACTGACACTAAATGCAGTGATCAGTAAAAAAATGATCACTGCGATTAGTGACACTGTGACTGGGGGGGGAGGGGGTGATCTGGGGGGTGATCAGGGGGTGACAGGGGGGTGGAATATGTGCCTAACTGTACTGGTGTCAGTGTACTGTTGTGCACTAACCTTTACATGTTCGCCGCTCGGCGTCTCCGGTCACATAGACCGGCGCACCGAGCGTGACATCACTTCCGCCTTCCTGTCTATACAATAGACAGGAAGGGGAAGCTTTTCATTGGCCAGGAGCGATCGCGAGGGGGTGGCCAGAAACCACTGGCCGTCCCCTCGTCCCGGATCGCTCCTGAAGCGATCCCGACCGTCCCCGCCGGCGGAGGGGGGTCCGATCGGACCCCCCAACCGCCGGAAGAATGTCACGTACAGGTACGTGATTCTGCCTGTACGTGCCATTCTGCCGACGTATATATACAGGGGGCGGTCGGGAAGTGGTTAAGCCCCAAAAAAGGGGAAATAATGCATAACATACATGTTATACACCAAGATGTTGGTTTGTTTTAAAACCTTAAAACGCACATGTGAATGTGCTTTGAGTAAATTGTTTTTTACTAAACAATGTGTGGCTTATTATTTCAAAGCTCAATACCAGTGTATTTGTTAAGTAGTTGTAGTTACAGTGACAATGTGGTCTTAAAATGTGGCCAACTCCTGCAATTTTTAGTCCTCCAAAAAATAATAAGAGTTGAAAAGGCATAATGTTTTTGGACTTCATGAATTAGACCTATTAAGAACAAAAACATTGTGTGTGTGTGTAGCAGACCCACAGCACACCATAATAGTTAGCTGAAGAAGATATTGCAAATAAGGTACATTTGCACTATTAGAGCAAGTGGCCAAAATAAAGCACATTTGTAAACATATTAGACAGATAAGAAACACAGACAACAGTAGTTCAAATGAAATAGGAGTTTATGATCAAAGAAATATATTATTCCTGATTAGGGTAGTTTGACCGTTTGTTCGGCCCCCCCAAACCAACCACAATGCTTTGCGGTGCTGAACAGTGCATTGCAAGCCCTGATTGGCTGAAGCAGTGAAAGCTTCAACCAATCAGGGCACAGAGCACTATCACAGTCATGATTGGACACTGTCATCATGACTTTATCCAATCATGGCTCATTCCCGCCCCACAGTATAAAAGTATTATTTTAATGGCAGCCATTTTCAGTGTGATTTCAGCGTCGAGAGAGATAGAAAAGGGCTCTGTTCAGTGCTATCAGTTAGTTAGTGTGCTATACTGTCTATTTTGCTTCAATTGTCAGTGTAAAATATTAGTTTAGCATCAATCTAGGGATAGTGGGAGTGTAGTGAGGAGGACCATCATTCAGCTTTGCATAGTGTGTAGCTGGAGTAGGGACAGCTCAGATAGTTTCAGTGTAGTGTAGTGAGACCGTGTCAGTAATCTTGACATTAGTGTATAGCTAGAGTAGAGACAGTTCAGATAGCGTCAGTGTAGTTGAACACGTCTATTTGATTGCGTTAATGCCAGTTTAACGCCATTTACTTCTGTGTGCGTTACTGCCAGTTTAACGCCATATAGTTTTGTGTGCATTACTCTCAGTTTAATGCCATATAGTTTTTGTATGTGTTACTGCCAGTTTAACGCCATATAGTTCTGTGTGCGTTACTGCCAGTTTAACGCCATATAGTTTTGTGCATTACTGACAGTTTAACACCATTTACTTCTGTGTGCGTTACTGACAGTTTAACGGCATATTGTTTTGTGTGCGTTACTTCCCGTTTAATGCCATATAGTTCTGTGTGCGTTACTGCCAGTTTAACACCATTTACTTCTGTGTGCGTTACTGCCAGTTTAACACCATATAGTTTTGTGTGCGTTACTGACAGTTTAACGCCATTTACTTCTGTGTGCGTTACTGCCAGTTTAACGCCATATAGTTTTGTGTGCATTACTGCCAGTTTAACTCCATATTGTTTTGCGTACGTTACTGCCAGTTTAACGCCATATAGTTGTGTGCGTTACTGCCAGTTTATCGCCAATTACTTCTGTGTGTGTTACTCCCAGTTTAACGCCATATCCTTTTGAGTGCATTACTGCCAGTTTAACGCCATATAGTTTTGTGTGCATTACTGCCAGTTTACTGCCATATAGTTCTGTATGTGGTACTGCCAGTTTAACACCATATAGTTTTGTGCATTACAGCCAGTTTAACGTGTAAAGTAAAGTGATCTAGCACATAAATACAAACACCCTCTTACAAATGTGTCAATTATAACACCAATTCGTGATAGTGAATCTCTATAGAGATAACAATAAACTTGATGTGATAACAAAGTGACAAAATAGTAAATAAATAAATATATCAATCAACATAAAAGTCTAGATATTGCTGGAATAACAAATAAAAAGCGAATAGTTCAGGGAAAAAACTCTAATAGTTCAGGAAAAAACTCTAATAAATATAGAGCTGTATGAACGGACAAGTCCGTGGATCACTTTTAAGATAACCACGAGGAGATACACCCAGTGTAGGTTCTGTAATGGATAGTCTCTTAATCGATATCCCCAGTAGTAATTGACAACTGTCAGCAAGGCAAGATATATACAATCCAAAAATGGGCTATCTAGCCTCTCACCTCATGGGTTCTTTATAAAGCGTGTGGTCAGAGACAATACGATCCTCCTTTCCTCTTGAGGTCCTATCTCCGTTTGGGGGAGCCTTGCCCCGGTATACTGTATCAAATCCCGTCTCTTGTATCACTGTCCTCCAGCCTAGCAGGCTACGGATGGATAGATATGGGCACTCTCCACGTGTATACACCGCCAAACGATAGAAGTGGGAACAAACAAAAGTAGAAAAGGAGTGCCTCCAATAGTGAAGTATGTTTAAACAGGAAGACTTTATTAAACAAATGAGCAAAGAAAAAATTCTAAAAATAGCTAAAATGGACTCTTACAGTGTTAAAAAACAAATCAAGCAAATAGTAAGCACAATGGCGTCTGAACGCCGATCTCACGTCACTTCCGGTTCAAAGGGTGACTGTTTCCGATCCCTCCCTACGCGTTACGTCATGTGACTTCATCAGGGGAACCGGATTGGTTGAACCCTCATTGTTTATATATTGAAAAACCGGAAGTTACATGGCGGCCATTTTGTTGTAGTCCGTTGTGTAAAAATGGCGCTGCCAGACTTTCATTCAATAAAGGAGTTTTGACTTCATGAGAGAGTTGTCATTTCATTTATATATCAAATATTAATTTAAATAGATCTTTCTTTTCTTTATTGTAATTATACATGGAGTAGTGTCCAAATGTGTCATACTTTAATTTAAGATCATATAGTAAACTTGAAGTACTGTGTTATAGCGGGTCGATATGTATTCCTCGCTTATGTATAAAAATCCGTGCTTCAAATTATACTGTATCTTAGCGCAGCTTTCCACAAAAAATTCCAATCATAGGATCTATTTATGTATAAGCCACCCCACGGCCATTTTCTGGTGGCCTGTTGTGCTATCTGAGCCATTCAGTGTACATAGTGCAGTGAAGACTAGTGTTCTTATACATATTATAGAAGGCACCCCCGCGGCCATTTTCTAGTGGCCCGTTGTGTCAGTTTGAAACTTCCATTTTGGAATAGACCGCTGTGTGTCTCAGCATATTAGTTGCTCATCTGGACATACTTTGCTGACAGTTCCAATTTGGTCTGCCAGAGTGCAAGACCAGAGCTTTATTCACATGACTGCAAGTCCGTGTGAACTTGTTAAACAATCTAAAAACCGAGCCACGTATATATATACTATTAAGAGCTCTAAAACATAGTATATATAAAAACCTTGTATTATGTAAAAACCTCGTATCATAAAAACTAAATAGTTAAATAAGCTATTTTATTACTCAAAAGCACGTATTAAGTTAATAGTATAGGGGACCATTGTATATGTCCCCGTCAGACGGTAGAGCAGATGGATGTATCCCATCAGATTCCGGGTTACCAAAATTCCGGAAATCAAAACATAAATCAATACCGAATACGTGCAATAATGTTCCAAATATTAAAATGAAATTAAAAATATTAATTAATTTAAAACTAAATTAAGTGCGCATAATAAAGTCAACTTATAGTGATAAGCTTAGTTAAGACCTAGTCTAAAAATATTTTATAATCAGTGCTGGCCTGATTAATAAAATATTAATAAAAATTGCTAAAAATGTCATTACAGTATCAATTTAGATAGCAATGGGTATACTTAATAAACGGGGAGACTTAAAATTAAATATATGTACCGGAAATGACCTGATATCACATACATTCATTTCATTAATACAGTATATCTCAAAAGTAGAAAAGATTAAAAATTACTCAAAAAACAGTTTAGATCAAATTCCACATTTAACCCTTCAGGTACCAAAGTCCTCATGGTAAAAATCCACATGGATTCTTTCTGGCTAATCGTACGTATCTTATGACTGCCCCTCCATGACGGTTTATACTTTTCTATTCCCCAAAATTGCATCTGAGAAGGGTCTCTGTTGTGTACTAAATCGAAGTGTTTGGATAAATTGTGCTTGGGGAAACCATTAATAATGTTTTTGACATGCTCTTTGATCCTAACTTTCAGTTGTCTTTTTGTCCTCCCTATATACTGCAAATTGCAGCTACACTGTATACAATAGACGGCCCCCTCTGTATGACATCCTATAAAATCACGTATTTTATGGGTTTGTCCCGTACTAGTTGATGTGAATTCGGTCCTTTTTCCTTGAAATTTCCTCGCTTTGCAACACGCAAAACAATTTCTGCACGGATAAAATCCTGTGCCTGAAAAGAATGTGTAGCCTGGTTTAGTAGGTTGCTCTATAACCGATTTCACTACTAGATCCCTCAGAGTAGGTGCCCTTTTAAAAATGATATTAGGATTCAATGGTAAGATAGTTTTGAGATCTCTGTCATTTGTTAGTATGTGCCAATGTCGTTTGATCAGTTTGGTAACCTCTTTATGCTGGATATTGAAGTCTAGTATTAGACATGGTGCTTGATTATGGATTCCCTTCATGTCCTTTGATTTAGTTTGTAGCATAGTTGTTCTATCCATGTCTCTTACTTGCATTATTTGTTTCTTTATCCATACATCTTTGTATCCTTTTTCTTTAAATCTGTTTCCTATAAGGTCCGCTTGTTCCATAAAGTCATCCGGATTGGTACAATTCCTTCTTATCCTTACCAACTGACCTTTAGGTATATTAAAGAGCCAAGGCTTAAAATGGCAACTGTTGATAGATAGGTAACTGTTAGCATCTACATTTTTAAAGTGCGTTTTAGTGATTATCTTGTTCTCCTCTATGGATATGTTCAAGTCGAGGAAATCTATCGTTTTCTCATCAATCTTCCACACTAAATTTATGTTTTTATCATTGATGTTTAAATTGCCCAAGAACTCCTCCAAAGATAGTTTACTTCCATTCCACAGAATGATTAAATCATCAATATATCTTCTATATAGCGTTAATTCTGCTGGCATATTTCGATATATTGCTTCCTCTTCCCAGTGGGCCATAAATGCGTTTGCCACACTTGGGGCGAATTTGGCCCCCATTGCAATACCAATAGCTTGCCTGTAATAACATTGGTTATGCCAGAAATAGCTATGTTTCAGACAAAAGTCCAGGCATTTAATCAGAAATTTTCTCTGCTTACACCCCAAAGTGCTATGTGCTCTTAGCAGCCATTTGGTAGCTGCACATGCTTCGTGATGTTGCACTATGGTATATAGCGAAGACACATCAGCAGTCGCCAATAATGTGCGACCTTCCAAAACCGGTACTGTGTTTAATAATTGTAGCACATGCTTAGTGTCTTTTAAATAAGCCCTTGTGTTTTGTACTGCTGGCTGTATAAAATGGTCTATATATTCTCCTGTCCTTGAAGTTAAGGAGTCAATGCCATTTACTATCGGTCTTCCTGGGGGTGATTCTTTGTCCTTATGTATCTTTGGGATTGTATAAATAATTGGAGTCCTGCAAGCCTCTGGGATTAAATACTTGGCTTCTCTTTTGTTAAGGATGTCTTTCTTCATTCCCAAACTAACTACTGATTCCAGCTCCTTCTTGTAGGCATTAGTGGGATTTCCTAACAGTTTAATGTACGTCTTCTCGTCATTCAGTTGTCTTTCTAGTTCATGTAGGTATTGCTCCTTTGATTGTATGACTACTGCTCCTCCCTTGTCCGCAGGTCTTATGACTATGTCCTTTCGTTGTTTCAATGACTTTATGCCATTTTTTATGTGGATAGGGTCAGACACTTTTTTAATCTCAAGGGATTGCAAGTCTTCAATCACTAATTTCTTAAAAACCTCAATATGTTGGTTATTAGTGACTTTTGGGTTGTATATAGACTTGTTCCGGAGCGAACTTTGTATAGGTGATTCAGCATTCCTTACAGTAATGGTCCTAGATTTAAATGGGTTATTCATAATATACTTCTTTATATTTAATTTTCTAACATACTTTTGGATCCCAATATATGCATCAAATTTATTCAGATTTTTGACCGGGGCATGTTTAAGCCCCTTATCTAGTACCGCCAATTCGTCTGTCGAAATGGATTTACCGCTTAGATTGATGACTCCTTCTCCAACTACTCTCTTTTTCTCTTGGACTCTCTTTCCCGCTCTGCAGCCTCTCTTGTTTCGGGGCTGTCGGCAGATCTGGCCTCCTCTGGTTTCCTTCTCGGCGAGCGGTGTAGTTCCTGCGGAGATCTTCTGGGGGAGTTGTGTCTTCTCTCCCTGTCTAAAAAAAACCCTTGTTGGTTCCTATCATATTGATATTGGTTCCTATCATATTGATACTGTTGATTGGCATTATCATAATAATGATAATCCTGATGTGGTCTAAGAGGTTCGAACCTATTATAGGTATGTATTGGACTTCTGTCCGGTCTTGGTTGTTGATAATACTGTTGTTGTTGTACTGGCGGTCCTCTCGAGTCCTTCTGGTTATGTTGCCAGTGGTTATATGGTTTTTTAAAAGGTTTTTTAAAAGGTTTTTTCCAAAATTTCTTTGGTGTTTGTTGCCCATATTGGCCCATGTTACGTGGGTCTTGGTGCAGTCTTGGTGTCTCATACTGATGTTGATTTCTTTGATCATAGTTAGATCTGGCCATAGATGAATCACCATGGTCATATTGATGTTGACCTCTTTGATCATAGTTTGATCTGGCCAAAGATGGATCTGCATTTTCCCATCTAGATCCATTAGATGGGTATAGAGATGTAGGATCTTGTATCCGTACCTCCCTCATTGGGGTTGCATAATTGGATGGCTGCGTTGATGGTTCTGGTTTGTTTTGCCACTTAAAGGCACGGTTGGCTTTATAATCTGCAACATCTCTCTGATACTTTTTTATCTTCCGTTGTTGCGCTTCCAAGTCTTTAGTGATGAGATCTTTATTAAGTTGTAGGGCTAGTTT
>CM053026.1:306374998-306393126 GCA_028564925.1 Lithobates sylvaticus | reverse complement strand
TTTGCATCATATGACCTTATCAGGAAATATACAGGTTTTCAAGTCATAAAGGGTGTTGATTCATGACTAATGGAAGACCACAGACCCATAAATATCAAAAACAATAAAAAAAATAATACTATCTATGCTAGCTCAAGCTCCCTTTTCACATATTTGCTATAGAAAGTAAACCAAGCGTGTGGCTCTTTCCTAATAAATTATAGCAAACAATCCTGTGTCCTGTCAAATGTTTATCCTGGCAACTTCTACATTTTAAAGTGTGCACAAGGAATGCTCTGTCACTCTCATCAGAGGCAATTTACTATCTTTGTTAAGTGAGGGTAAATCATTACATCTGTGTGTCTCAGTATATTTATTTCTTCCTCTGAAATATGCTCCCCAATTACAGTTCTTACTGACATCTTAGGAGAACACACCAGTGGCTTAGGGTACACAATTGGCCAGTGTTGGCTTATATTCATGGCACCATGGATAAAAAGGGTAACCTTCCTCTCGCTCAGTATAACCACCTCACCATTTATGTTGGCAATCTGACACTATTATCATGTTCTCTTTCATTCCCCATGCACACACCTCCCCTTCCACCTGTACAGCTACTTTTTAGCACTGCTGGATTAGCATGACACATAGACATTTCTCCTATTGATGGGGGCATAAAAGAAGGGCAATGAGGCATGATCACAGGACAGCTAGCACATTCTTTAATAACATTCTCTCTAATAGCATAATATGGCAATAATCTGAAGACTAATCCCTAGTATCAAAAAGTCTCTCAGCTCAAGAGAATGCCCTGTTTTCTTCCCAGAAGCAGGAAACTGCATTTGTCATTCATGTGAAGGGCCTGGTAGAAGCTTTCATCTGATGAAAAGTATATCATTGTCTCTTGACAACCTCTGCAGTACTTCTCAATCTAGAAACAGGTGACTTTTCTCATTATGCATTGCAGTAGAAGGAAGGAGCCAAAAAAACTGTATGCACCCCTTACATGTTGGCTTGTTGTGCCAGACTTTCTTAGTTGATTTCTTTTGACTCTCTGAGAGGATTGGATATATTGATAGAAAAGTAGAAAACAATATAGCCACAGATACATAATAAGCAAGTTATAAGCAGGTTTTATATTAAACAATGAAACCTTTTTTATACACATGACATGCTTTTGTTTGTAGAAAAATAAATACCCAAAGATTTTCCATTTTACTATTTTTACATCATGCAAGAACTAGAGGTAAACCAGAAAACACATTTTATTCTTCATTGTTATGACAATTTCTGGAGAGTAAAGTCGACAAAATTAAAACATATGTGTATACTTAGCATTTTCCTACACAAAAAAAATCGTTTTCTTAATAAGAAAACATGGAAACAACAAAGCGCAGCTTGCGAATGGCCTTTCTTTGTAAACGGCAGAAAGAAGGGTGTTCTTTACTTAGCCTTCCAGAGCATACACTAGATGTAGTAATGTACTGAAATATTCAATATTAAGATGGCATTTAAATATGTATAAATTATTCATTGATGTACAAATGCCCAGAGCTTTTTATATGTCAATGAATGTACTTTAAAAATATTATACCATAAGAAAGCCATGAACAACACTTTGGAATGACTTAACAATACAAAATGGTTTCAGAGCACTTGAAACCCAAATTTTTGAATATGTGGACATAAATTCTGAAAATTTGTATTAATTGTATCTTGCTAAAACCCATTTACCGCTCAATATCAATATCAATAAATAATTAAGGGAAGTGTGACAGCTGTATACACTCAATGGGAAAAGAAGGGGAGGCGATATATATTTATTCAAGTTGGTGCTACTGCCAGCTGTTGAGTGATGTGTCTCTACTCTTTGCAGCAACTACCAGCTCACAATTCCTCACTGTCAATGTATTTACAGGCAACTGTATGAATGACCAAAATGGAATTCAGATTCCCTGGGTTTGAGTCTCTGCTCCTATACAACTTATACATTTTAGGCTAACACCCCCTTTTTTGGAAGATAAAGTAGCATACAGTGTAAACATATTTCTTAAATGTAAGAGCCAGTTCACTATAGTGTGATATTGCATGTGATACTGTGCATGGTAATACAATGTGCAGTAACGCATGTTACATGTATTGGCACACTGCCGTGGCATTCATGTTGAGGCAAATTACCTTTGCTACAGTGTTGCAGAAACACACCACCACAATCTAGATGCTGCTATTTAGCCCTGGTAGCTCATCATTTCCAACATATAAAACCAATATATCCCTCCTAAAGGGTAAAGGAACTCTGTTTAGTCCCTAAGATGAAGTAACTCCCTACCTCTCCTCTGAAATCTACATGCTTACCAAGTACTCAACACTGAGACTGCTATCTCAAATTGTTTAGATAGTATATAAATTCTAATTATTTCTTCCATGTAAAAGGGAAACCTTTGTCCTTTTTCAGTTTTCTATAAAAAAAAACATTACAGTAGGCATGAGAGAGTGAGAAAGATGAAGGCAGCCTTATTTTTTCCTTGCCAACAAAGATTTACTAAAATGCAACCCATCATAACAGAGGATGAAGCTCTGAAAGAAATATTCCAACAACCCCCAATGCTGTGCTTCAGTCAACCACCCAACCTCAGAAATAAATGAGTCAGCGGCAAACTTCATTATGACTGTAGGAACCAAACAATGGAGCCATACCTTGGTACAACAAATGCTGCAAACTGTGCAGTCAAATCAATCCAATAAAAAGGGTAACACACACACACACAAGGGACCTTGAGTATTTCAAGATCATGACTTATTATGACGAATTTCCCCACAAATCGCTATCGCTCAATTCTGCAAATGATTCTAATTTATTATCGCTGTTTTCTAGCTTGTCTAAAACCACTTTTGACATAAAGGGACACTTTTTGGTTGCTATGGACAATTCCAGGCAGAAAAAAAAAACAGTATTTATAATATAAAAGTGCATGCAGGGCACTGGACAGACCACTAGGGACAAAGGGGATGTGTATTTTTTTTTATACAGTACTGTAATCTGTAAGATTACAGTATACTGTATGTATTGTGTGTTTTTACTTTTTTGAATTTGGCACCGATCTCCGCGCCCCATGCGTCGCAACGTCTCAGGGAACAGAGCTCAGTGGCACTCGGCAATGTGTGAATCGAGTGAGGAGACAGCTCGCACACACAGCGGGCAGACATTGCAGGATCCAGGGGACAAGGTAAGTAACTTTCCCTGTATCCTGCAATGAAGCCCCGAGTCTGGCTCGGGGTTACCGCTAATGGTACTGAAAGTCCACCTTGAGCCAGACTCAGGGAATACCGCCAGGGAGGTTAATGGTGGAACTGTGTAAATCCATTCTATTTTGTAATTTCTGTCCTGTTTCACCAATGAAAAATCCTTGGTTGCATATTTTTATTGAATGAGATATACCACATTACTGGAGGTTCAGCTGCATGATCCTGTAATATTAAAGGCCCATTTTTTAATGGATTGATTTGGATGCACAGTTTGCAGCATTTATTATAGCAAGATATGGCTCCATTGTTTGGTCCCTCCATTCCAAGTTTTCTGCTGATTCATTTATGTGTGAGGTTTAGTGTTTGACTGAAGGCCAGCATTGAGGGTTGTTGGAATATTGTGTGTGTGTGCGTGTGTGTGTGTTTTTTTTTTCCTCGTTCAATATGTTTATTACAAGTTTTCAGAGAAAAAAAAACAAGTACAAAAAAAAAAAACAAATAGATCAGCTCTTTCCAAACATAGCATATAATAGAGACTCTTGGCTGCACAAAGTACTAGTAGGATTGGGGAAAAAAGGGGTATGCCTGTCTTAAGGCCCCCCTTCCCTAATGGGATCATGGCGGTTGGGAAGTTTCAAGGTCCCCCACTGAGTTTAAAATCAATGGGGGGCTTATGATAGGTCAGGAGAGGTCACATGGGAAGAACCTTCTGGAAGCTTGGGAAAGGTCAGCTGTGATAGGTGGAGAAAGGTCAGCTGACCCTTTAAAAGTTTCTAGAAGTTGAATGAGCCCCTATTTAAAGGGCTAGCTGAGGAGGATTTTTGTCAGTCGCCAGAGGATCCCGAGGAGCTCCCCACCCACCCCTCCCCCGTCGCAGCCTTTTTATGTGGTAAGTCCTTTTCGTCTAGAAAAGGGACAGTTATTGGATTTAATGAATTTTACAGATCAAGCCTTAATGACTGAGCTGGGTTTTTGTTGGTTTTAGTTGATAATATGATAAGATTTGAATGTGATAAAATATGATGAATTATATATTAAAAAGATATATGTTGTGAAAACCAATAAATAAGGCCGCAGCTATTTTCAATCAAATGGTGTCAATTTGTTTTTTATGGCATGTCTGTAGTTCGATACCTCCTGTGATCCCAATAACAGAATATACAAAAAGGGTAAGGACAGATAATACAGCGTTATAAATCTCAACAGTGTGATTTGAAAGTCTTACAAATCATCAGAGTAGCAAACTGTACATAGAGCATGGGAGCGACACACTTCCCGTCACACCGCACTGGCCAAGAGAGAGAATACCTGAGAGTTTAGAGTGGAACAAAGAAAATAAGAGAAACATTTTATTAAAGCTGTGCATATCAGTATTGCTTGGACCAAGTAGAAGGCAACACCCTGAAGGCATGTCCTGAGAATGTGAATGTCAGTGCAAAAAAAAAAAGTATGACGGACAGTACAGTAAACAGTTGTTTTGTTGCAAGTGCACTAATTTGGCTACAATCACCTCACGCATCTACTGAAGAAGGTAATTGTGTGTGTGAGGAGATCCAAAGGGGTTGAATTACTAAAACTGGAGAGTGCAAAGTCTGCTATTTTTTATTTTTTTTCATTTTTGTCAAAGCTTAATTCAAAAAGCTTAAAGTGATTGTAAAGGTAAAAAAAAAAAAAAATAACAAACATATCACACTTACCTCCACTGTGCCACTCGTTTTGCATAGAGTGGCCCCAAACCTGGTCTTCTGGGGTCCCTCAGCGGCTCTCGCGGTTCCACCCCACATCTGATAACACCTTACCTTGCGGGCGCGCTCCTTAGTCCACAATTCGGCATCCATAAAGGCCGAATGCAGGACTCGGCCCCACCCCCTGGCACTCGCGTCATTGGATTTGATTGACAGCAGCAGGAGCCAATGGCTGCGCAAAAAATAAAAACCGCAGGGGCGATCAAATACTACCAAAAGAAAGATATTTGTGGGAAAAAAAGGACATCAATATTGTTTGGGAGCCACGTCGCACGACCGTGCAATTGTCAGTTAAAGCGACACAGTGCCGTATCGCAAAAAGTGGTCTGGTCTTAAGCCAGCAAAATGGTCCGGTCTGAAAGTGGTTACGTTTAGAAGCTGATTGGCTACCATGCACAGCTGCACCAGATTTTGCACTCTCTAGTTTTAGTAACTCAACCTCAAAATATGCTAGTGTCTACAGCCAACCACCATGTATAATGCCACCATAAAAGGTGTACTGTATGTTGGCAACAATACATGAAAGCCAATCAGAAATAAACTTCCAGAAGCTCAGAGAGGGAAGATTAGTTAAATCCAACTTTTCATTGTCACATCACTTTTTTTGTGCTTAGTGATTTCATGTAAATCTGTGTATATCTTTATCATTTCAGCATGTGTGCTTTAAACAAACACATTCATTTAAAAAATAAATAAAAATGTTGCGATAAATATATACTACAGTAATACATAAATATATGTTACAGATGAGAGGAAACAACTGCTGACATTCAAGCAACAAAACATGAATTTATTAAGTGTATTTATATAACTCTTTTAAAACCGCATACATAAATTAGTACAATAATATTCAAAATAATTTCACATACGATCACACAATTATTCATGTTTTTCATGTATGACTAATATTTAATAATAGAAAGGCCACTAATGATCCTTGCTATTTCCTAAGACGCATTCTTTTTTAATAGCAGAGAAAGTGATACAAGCATCTCGTCTTAACATTTTCCTCCTTCTAGCTCTGTACTAGTAACAAGAGCCTTGTAATTAAAACTATACCGAAAGCTGTCTTAGTGGTGTGCATTACTTAAACCCAATTATTATCAGGCATATTCATTTAAATATTGTCATGCAGAAAAAATATTATTGTTCAATCATATCAAACACTGACAAAACTGATTACCCATCCAGTGCATATTCCACAATTAACATTATTTTGGAGTTACCAAGTCAGAAACTTTAATTTTTATTAATGTGTTTTTTTGTGATTGTTTCATTTTAACATCCTCTATATGAGATTAGATTTCTGCCTCAAATCCCACTCTGCTAATGTTAAAAAAAAAAAAAAGAGCTGTGTTGAGCCCAGTATATGCTTATACTATAAAGCTTCATCTACAGCCTTATAGTTTGTAAATATTGCATGCTACTCAATTGCTTGTGAAACATTATGTATTGTGTTGCTGTCCTTTTGTGAAGTTGTCCTTTTTATATGACCTTCCTTCTCCTAATATAATATAAGGTCAGTTGAAGTCTTTCATTTTTATCACTTCTATAGTCCTGTACCCACGCATGTTATGATGTGTTATTCATTTTTGCTTGCAAATACCTTCAAAAACATTTTCTTCTCAGTGAAAAGATTGGCAAGCGGTGTAACAGACACCCATCAGCACAAGTGTCTTTACACAGACTTGTACTGCAGAGGAATAGGGGGTGTCAGACAAGATCTGTTACTGAGTGTTGATTAATGCCTGGTCTAAGTTTAGTGTCTTTTAAACTGCACAGTAAAATTAAAGCACCCTGCACACAACAGCTGTACAGGGAAAGTGGATAAAAGTGAAGGTTGCCACTACATTATATATCTCAAACCAATAAAACAGCGCTGGCAAACAAAAATTGTGACAAAATAATAAATGATCCCACAAAATTGACAAACATCAATAATGTGTGTGAAGTGGTTACATGTCTGACACAAACCAATCCCATAAAAAAATAAACTAGCATCAAATAATATGTGTGATAAATTATTACATAAGTGACATGATTGAATAATAACCATAAAATTATTTCATAGATACCAAAATTGAATAAGTGATCAATGTGGTAAGAAAATATATAAAAAAAAAAAAAAAAAAAAAAATTATGTGAGTAAGTCCAGTTATTGTCCCAAAAAAAAACAAGAACCAAAATAAATGTACATATGAGCTCCTTCTTGGAATAGACTCACCGGGCTAGCAGACAGACAGAGCAGCAAAGCAGAGGGCAGATATGCAGACAAACTGTGGTTCGGCAAGTAGGCACAAAAGCAGAGCTGAATAAACAAGCCAGTGGGATGAGAGGATCCAGGGAGCGATGCATGCACACAAGGCACAGTGATGTTCTTGGAGATATTGTACCGATAATAGAAGAGAGCAAATTTTAAAGTGTTGTAGAAGGATTTTTAAAATGCGCGCTCTGCGCTACTTACAGGATGCATAAAGGAAGGCAAACTTCTCAGATACTTCCGCGGTTGCAGCTGGTTTAGCGTGCGCTCCACGGGAACAGGAAGTGGCGTCAGTGGTTAGATCCTTGGCCGGAAATTACGTCGACGCGTTTCGCCCCTCCTCCAGGGCGTCATCAAAAGACATTCTATATATCTGGCTGCATATCTATTTTGAGACTAAGGGACTATTCACACTGTTAACTACATTATCTCTTTAACACCAGCGCCTCCTGGCCCTTTAAGAGGTTTCTGATGCTGGGAGGCAGGACGGGGTTTCTATTCATGTGACAGCCAATCACAGCGGTCACATGATCAGGGTGGGTGCTCTTGGCACAGCTCTGTTTACATTTTGGTATGCATATATGCGGCCGCTCGGCATTAAGGCCCAAAAACTGAGGGGCCACATATAGGCATACTGCCGGTGTGAAGGGGTTAATAAACGTGCATTATTAAGATATGCTACATTAAGGCAGTATATTCTAACAAATGTAAAAACAGACCTGACCAATTTTGTTCCCACACATAGCACCACACCACAGAGCATGTGCATTGTGGTATGCTGCAGTGTGGGTGCTTTGCCTAATTCTGCAACACAGCTACTGCATTATTGAGTAAAAATGATTGGCAGCACACTGCCATTTTCCTATTTCCACAATGTATAGATACAGAAGGGGCTTTAATAAAACATATTTTAGATTTATGGCAGGCCTATTTCACAATATTTACTGGCTTATGAGCATCAGTGAAAATGGAACTCCAGACAATTAAAAAAGAAAGCACGGTTTAGTCTAGTTATACTTTCCTTAAAGTGGATGTAAACCCAAATTTTTTTTTATTTATTTTTTTGTCTGGCACAATATAGAGTAAGGGATTTCAGATCAGCTGTGTCCAGTCTTGCCATAAAGAGTTAATCCAGCTCTGAGCAATCCTCGTATCTTTTTTCAGTGAAATAAAATGGACAAACTGTGAAAACTTTGTCCGTTCTTCCCCCTTGCTGTGATTGACAGGTGATTTACATATCTCGTGCACTAGCCTAAGACATGCATTCTTTTTTTAATTCCCGCCCCCACTCCTTTCTTCAGAAGCTCTGCAAGGATTGGCTGTTCCACACCTCAGCATGATTTTGCATGCTGAAGTCATGTGAGGACTTTTCTGGGTTTTGACTGGATGTTAGTGATTATAGAAGAAGCTCAGTTTAAGAAATACACAGGAGAAAAATGCATGTTGATAAGGGGAGTGTAAAGGTGGGCGGAGAGTCTACTGACATCACGACTCCACCCACTGACCCCTGGAAAACAGACCCACCCACAAAATCTGCAGTTTTTCGGGTCTCATAGCAGACAGAGGGGAGACATTTGACAGATAAGTATACACGCAGGAGGCATGTATAGCCTTCTAGATAACCAATGTTTCATTAGTTTAGAAAGGATGAGAATGGGTTTACATCCACTTTAACCACTTCAAGACACTATCACCTCCCTTCCCCTCTAGGCCATTTTCCAGCTCTCGGAGCTCTCACACTTTGAATGGCAATTACTCACTCAAGACAGTACCCAAACAAAATTATTATTTTGGACAGATAGAGATTGTTTTTGGTGGTATTTATTCACCACTAGGCTTTAAAAATATTTTGCTATATAAATGAAAAAATACAGAAAATGTTTGAAAAAAAACATGTTTTTTTTAGTTTGTTAAAAATTTTGCAAATAAATAGTTTTTCTTGGGGCGCATGCAAGGCTCTTCAAGATGGTGGACGTGTGATTTGTGAGCTCTGGACCCACACTGCTCTCCGTGACCCCTGCACAGCTACATCAGCATACATTCACTACGGAGGTAAGATATACAGACCCCTAGAGCCTCCTAGCACACCATGGTAAAGATCGGGGACCAACGACTTTACTATCGGACCCCGCAAGTGCAGCGGCCTGTAGTCACAGTGGACCGCTACTTGACTAGACCTCAATCCCCGGTATCGATTACACAAGGAGACCCGGAGGAGTACCTTAGCACCCTGATGGCGAACTAAAACTCCCAGCAAGCCCTTCCCTCACATCTCGCCTTCACCCTCTGAGTCTGTTTTAACCCCTGAACTGCTTGATGTCAAACTACAGGCTCTAACGCAGCAGCTCACAAGGGGAATAGCCCAAGAGGTGGGGAAGATTTCTATGGAACTCAGAGGGGATAATGAACAGCTTGGTGAAAGCACAGCAACTTTAGAAACAAAGTTTGATGAGACATTACAGTATGTTCAGGCACTGGAAGAGGAAAAGGCCTCTCTTAAAACTCTATGTCCCTGTTACAACTTCAGAAGAAAAACCTGGAAAACAGGGAGAGGCGCCAAAATCTCAGGATTCGCAGGGTCTCAGAGAATGTGGCTGACAATAACATCAGACCATACTTATTAAGCCTGTTCAACCACCTTGCTCTTGACATAGTGGACATAGTGGACATAGACTGGTGCCTTGATCGGGCCCACAGGTCTCTGTGTCCCCAATCTCCTGCAAGTGCCAGACCACAAGAGATAGTGGTGCGGTTCCACTATTTTGAGAGTAAAGAGGCGTTGACCCTGGCTACCTGATCCCATATTGATTATAAAGGGGACATAATTCAAATATTTAGCGACCTCTCTCCAATCACTCTGGCTAAAAGGCGCTCACTACATCCCATCAACTCTCTTCTTCAACTACACAAGATCCCTTACTTCTGGGGCTTTCTGTTCTGCCTCAGTGCAACAAAGGATGGTGCCCAATATACCCTCCGGGATCTGCAAGAAGGAGATTCCTTCCTCAAAAACCTGGGCGCACCACCATTACCGGCGTATGAAAGGCAACCAATTCCTACTACCCCGACTTCCTTCAGCTCCATCATCGATCTGGACCCCAGTGTGAGGAAAATGATAGAAGGCTTACTCCACTTCTCAACTCCCTCAACGGCCTAGGCAACCCACTTGATTCCCCGTGAGTAGCCATTCAGGAGGTTTTTATTTCCTTGGGATCATAGATCCCCACAACCCCTCATGGGTCTGATTTTTTCCGATTCACCTTGTTGCCAATGATGTAAGATTAACTGCTCTGTTTCTCTTTTGCCCTCTTTTACCATCGGGGTGTTTCACATTGTTGTTTTCTACTTCCTTCTGTTGGAATCTCTGATTCTCTATATAAGGTTAACTATGGGGTCTTTTGTCTGTTAACACCACTACTGGAGCAGCACAGCGGGATCCTGTGTTTCTCACCAGTTGGAGTCTGCCTTGCTCCCCCATTTGTCCTCTGGCTGTGGCCGAGTACTCCTGAGTCGCTGTTGCTACTCAGGCCTACACATGTTATTATGTCTACTTTTTTAGGCCAACCCAGCCTTTTTGTTATTTCGCAGCTACACATCCTCATCCCATCCTTTTTTTTGGACATTTTCTTGTTTTTTTTCTTCTGTTATTATGTTCTTTTTCTTTCTTTTTCTTTTCTACCTTTGCCATTTTTCTAATGTTTTCCACAGTACAGTATGGTATGTTGATTAATACAAGGCTATTAATCTATAATCCCACTGTTGGGAAGCTACTGTTGGCTAAATTTTACTACCTTGGTATGGCTCTGAAGCTGTCATACAATGTGAAAGGCCTGAACTCCATCAAAAAAACAATGGCTGGCTTTAAAGGAGTTCAGGGCCTCTGGTTCAGATGTGATCCTTATTCAGGAAACCCACTTCCACACTGGAGGTTCCTTTAAATATATTCTGTATATTCTGCTACATGTCTTTGATAAAAACAATCCCAATAAGTGTATATTAATTGGCTTGTGGGAACATTATAGCGTCTACAAACTATGGTACATATACTTGAATTTCCGCAGCTGTAGACGCTATACTGTAATGGCAGTGATCAGCGACTTATAGTGTGAATGTGACAGAGTAGAGGGCAATCTGGCTCTAAAAGACACTATCTGGGAGGATCACTAACTGACACTGACATCGCTAGGTACAATAATACAGTGGTCAGTGATAATACTGTACACTGACATTGTACTAATGACACTTGCTGGAAAGGGGTTAACATCTATGGGCAATCAAGGGGTTAACTGTGTGCCTAACAATGTGTAATATGTGCTGCTTTACTAACTGTCTTTTTTCTCTCTGCTTTGCTGTTCACAATACACAGAGTTCAGTGTTTTTGTAAACACTGAACTCTGTGTGTGATTGGCCACAGTCAATCAGCTGACTTCAGCCAAAATCATTGCATGTGCACCCCAAATCTGGAAAAAAGGCCATGAAGTACAGGTACGTCACTCGGTCTGAAGCTGCTGTCTGCTCACAGTACAACTACTGTGGATGGGTGGGAAGTAGTTAATCTGCAATAAATGTTATTGTAAATTAATAAAAAGAACTGTAGGGATCTGCTTCCCTTTACTGTTAGCTGCTAATATCACAGTATTATGTATAAATATGCATTAGCACTTCCTGTCTCTGGGAGGCTGGCTTTGACACCCCAGAAGGAGGAAGTAGGGAGAAAAATTTATTATGAGGACACATTTCCTATCTATGGGAAAGTTGTTGTATTTCACCTAGACCAGAAGCAAAGAAATATGCAAGTATTCCTATGTTCTCAAAGTTTAACTACAGCTGCCCATAACTTCTTGATTGTGTATCTAAATCCTTGTGACATACATGTCTCTGTCCTAGTGTTATTATCTCACACACAGTGCCAGTTAGCTAGGTCTGCGCTACTGAATGTTAGTGGGTGAACCTGTTTATTGTAATAGAGTTTATATATAGTTCCCATTATTTTAGTTAACCCGGTCCCTTCTGGTCTGGGATTCTATAGCTAGTTTTAGCTTAATGCTATATATAACCAGCACTAATTAGAGCTAGGTTAGGCATCAAAAGGCTACTTCTGGTAGTTAGAGATCCAGTTGCATGACAGAATTGAAACTATTAGGGACTAAAGCACAGAGTAAATAGGCTGACTCTGACTTCCAATGACACACCAAGGTTTCTGAGTGTGAGAAGTTGCGTTCCAGGCTGGCGGGTCTGCCTATCACCACAAATCTTGTTTTCAGGTCTCTGACAACAAGATGAATGCCACATCTCTATCATCCTCAGGCACTCCTGCAACCGAACGTTGCTGTAACATTCATCTGGAAGTATCTCTTTTAATAACTATATATTACCGCTTATATGTGCACAATTCCACTAGGACTCCTATCAGGGCGCTTTGCTGATAATACCTGTTTGTACATTGGAGGCATGTACTATTATTAATCCTTTCTTATACAGTATAAAGCATGTATTTATTCTATGCACGCTTGATATAAATAAAGTATGCATTGTTTCTACAATGGTTTTCATCTATATACATAGTTCAGTCCCTGCCCTCAAGGAGCTTACAATCCAAGGTCCCTAGCTCACATTCATACATACGCATACTAGGGCCATTTTGAGCAGAAGCCAATTAACCTACGAGCATGTCTTTAGAGTGTGGGAAGAAACCCATGTAGGCACAGGGAGAACAAACAAACTCTGCGCAGGTAGTGCATTAGTTGGGGTTCGAACCAACAACCCTAACGCTGCTAGGTGAAAGCACTAACCACTTATTCACTGTGCTGCCTATAGTTACACCAATTTGTCTGATCCCAATTACTTTAATTAGATTACTGGTTAATTTCCCAGGAAGGGAATCCCTTATGTTTACAAAGACCCTGTCCTGGGTAGAGATACTGCCATCTTTATTATCAAACCTACTCTTCCACTTAGCAAAGGTTCTGGTTCTCTGATTATTTAGCAAAATATCCTGTTCAGGAAGGGCCATTTGTCATAAACCCCTAAAAGAGGGGGTACATAACAAGACTGTTTAAAATAATTTTTGCGCAAAACAACAAATAAGCAGAAAATGCATTTTTTATTCAGAACAAGCCTGTCGATTTGAAGGCTTTATTTTAAATTATTCTATAGCCTCTAGCTGCTGTGGAAGCTGTCCTGCGGGAGACATAAATTATCCCCAATGTTTGCCTCATTTGTACTGCCACAGCTTTTGCTCCAATTGGCCCTTTCCATAGCATAGATTTTTGCATCTTTGAAAAGGATCCCATCACGCTAGTGAACAGAATTGTGCAGGAAGCATGGTGCCTTAACGACAGTGATTGCATTCAGCATATTCAAGTTGATTAGAGTGTTCAGAAAAAGCCACTTATTTGAAAGGAGGCCAAAAGCACACTCCATAACTCTTCATGCTTTGGTAGGCTGATAATTGAAAACTCTCTTTTGTAAATACAGACAGCGATTAGAATAGGGCCTGAACAGACGCTCACCCAGGGCAAAGGCATTATCCCCAACAAACACTTGGGTAAAGCAGGATTTCTTGTTCTCAGGCAGGGCAAGAGTGACCAAACAAGCTGGAGTCTGAGCTGCCTCCATATGACCCTACATCAATATATTGAAAGCAATAATTCCCATCTGCCACTGCCAATAGGATAAAAAAAATATATTTTTTTTATAATTTAAGTACTTGCTGCCAATCACTATTGGCTTGATGATCCTTATATGTTTCCCATCAATTTCTCTCACACAATTTGTAAAATTGCAGAGCTACCAGAAAAGATGGGCCCTGGTTGACCATTCTTCTCTTGTAATTTGTAATGCATGGCTACACCCACAGACACTCTCCCTTACCAGTTACCACTGCTTCTTGCATCCTGGCAATAAATTAGGTAATAGTATTTATTTGAAAGACGATCGACCGATTTGAATTCTGTGTGAAGAATAGCTGCTTGTTAAGGTGTGGGCCGGGAAGCCAGTCACCATGTCCTTAACAACTGATGACTCATCAGCTGACAACGGGCTTCCCCACTGACATCTGAAATGTAAACAAAAGAAAGCCGGCATTCTGTTACTACTCTTTTTGTTCCCTTGTTGCAGACCAGGCTTGCCATTGACCTGAACTTGGATCCTGCTTCTGCCTTGTCGCCAGTTCCTGACCACAGCGTTGATCCTGACCATGTTTCTGCCTTATGACTCTGTAACTCGTTGCCCATCTGCTGCTGACCTCGGCTATTCCTGTGACCACACTTCTGTTCCTGGCTTAGTTCCCACATCCTGTTCAAGTGCCTACCTGGCTGTCACCTGTACCAGCTCTGCTCACCACAGAGAGTTCCTGTCTTAAGTCTGCTGGGAGCTCTAACAAGCCTTGCATCTGGTCTCTGCAGTCCAGGTGGAGTGCCCACTTAACTTTGGCTGCACAGTTCCTGAACTGATGTTCTGCCAGCATGCCTGGGACTGCAACGCCTGCTGTAAGTGCTCCTATCAACACCCGCTGGCACTTGTGTTCCTCCTGGCCCTCTGTTCCATCCTCAGAGGGACCTGGGCTGGAGATACAATAGAGGCCAACCTCGTAATTTCAGTCTCTGATCAGGTATGTGACAAAACTCGAATATGTTTTGTGGGAAAAAAGTCTCGCCCCTACTTTATGGTTAATGTACAAAAAACAAAAAGTAGAACATGCTGTAATTATCTTATGTAAACAATGCAGTAATGTAAATTAATATATAGTATCCATTAAATGTCCGTGTCAATAAAATGGTGGTCACTCCAAATAATCTGATGATCAAGATGATTCAATAATAATTTAAAATTTGATAATACAAAATAAGTAAAGTGTATATACTGTACATATATTATCATCCTTTAAGTGAGATAAACTTTTGTACCAGGCAGACTTCTGAATAGAATGTGGCCAATGTGGTGTCCTGGGTTTGGGGTTTTCAATCATTTCGTCTATGCATAATACATTTTAAAAGAGATGATCAAAATTCAATCATCCAATCACTTGCAAGCAAAAATCGTGCCAATTTAATTTTCTTTGCACATGATTGGGTATTTTTTGCAAAGTGAATTTTCACTTAGATTTACTTCACTCACTAAATAATTGAAAATTCACTTTACAAAGGAAACATGCTCTACTCCTCTAGTAAATCAACCACACGGTCTGTTTGTCATAACTGACAAAAAAAAAACGCTCATAGGACTCAGTATAAAATGATTCATTGCTAGCCCTCATAGTACAATCATATGTTTGTTTCCCTTTGACTAGATGTAGTTTAAATAATGAACTTTTGTACTTTAGAATTTGTTTATGCCTGTAGTTTCTTATGTTCATACATCTCTGTGAGTTCATTAGCAAAATGGTACTCTGTGCTCAGTATTATCAATAGCTGTCAAAAAGAGGGAAATAAGTGTATTAGTGACCTTTACCATGTATACCTTTGAAATATTTTTACTGTGTTTAAAGCAAGAAATTCAGAGTTTGCTGTTTTTATTTAGCTCCTTTCAGTAGTCTAACATTTTAAAATAAAGATTTGTAAACAGTTAATAAAACATTGAATGGGTATTAATTACTTTCCAGTTAATTACCTGCCATGTGGATCTTGTTGAGCTATTGATTACTGGCAAACATTCATCCCACGGGGGATGATGTGATTTAACTTTATCCAACGAGTCAATTAGCCCAAGCAACACTGGGAAAGCTACTGCTTTGCCTCAATAGCTAGGGTTCCTTGCCAAGAAGGGTATATAAGCCATTTATTTGTTCATTAAAACACAGCACTACTGTCAACAGGAGGCACTTACCAGGTGTTATTGAGATTGGTAAAATGTCACTCTGTGTCATCACAGATAAGTTGCAGCTTGTAGTGAAACAGTAAACACAAGCTAATAAAAAATGGTAACATGGCCAGGATGTCAGACCAAAAAAAACTTAACCCTTACATCCACTATTAAATTTATGCCCTCTTTAAGTTACAGCATCAAAGGCTATTTTTAAGTTGTTGCAGCATGCCATGTGTAATTTATACCACTAACAGCATTATAATATATATATATATATATATATATATATATATATATATATATATATATATATGTTTTAACAAACATCACAAAATGGAAGACATTAGGCAAAGGGAAAGTCTAAACAGCCCGCTAAACAACTACATTCTGGAGATTTTAGGGCTGCAAAGTAAACTACTGTGCAAAAAGGCTTTAGAATTGGGCACTGCCACAGTGGACATGTATAACATTATAATTTTTGTGAACAGTCTTATTGACAGTATACACTGGCAGCACATATTTGGTTGTGGATTTTTTTTTCTTTTACAATTAGTTTGGTTTACATAATGCAACAGCATTCCAATCTGATTAAAGTGGAAGTAAACCCCGCTATCGTTTTCAGCCAAGGAAGCTGCCATCTTTGCCTCTGTTTAATCTTCAACTGCCACGGTGCTGCACATGTGATCCGTTATGACACCAGCCATTGGATGGTTTGACTGTTTGGTTGAGAGCACAGCCAATGTGCAGTTAGCATTCACGGCATGCCTTTTTTTTTTAAACTGTTAAATCGATGGGTTTACTTCCGCTTTAATTATAGTTTTTAGGTATCTTTACCGCAACATAACCTTTTAGACTTCCCGACAGGCAGATAAAGTTTGTCCAGAAGTTCTCTGTGACTGTTTAATGAGCAGTTGGACAATGTTAACCACTTGACCTCTTAAAGATTAACCCTCCTTCATGACCATGCCATTTTTTTGTGATACGGCCCTGCGTAACTTTAACTGACAATAGTACGGTCATGCAACAATGTACCCAAATAAAATTCATGCCATTTCCCCCGCAAATAGAGCTTTCTTTTGGTGGTATTTGATCATCAATGCGTTTTTTATTTTTTGCACTATAAACAAAAAAGATGACAATTTTGAAAAAAAAGCAATATTTTTTACATTCTGCTATTGAACATATCCAATAAAAAGTTTAAAAATCAAATTTCTTTATAAATTTAGGCCAATATGTATTCTGCTACATATTTTTGGTAAAAAAAATCCCAATAAGCGCATATTGAGTGGCTTTCTCATAAATTTGAGTGTCTACAAACTATGGTATATATACTGGAATTTTTATTTATTTATTTTATTCTAGTAATGGTGGCAATCAGCGACTTAAAGTGGGACTGCGATATTGTGGTGGACAATCAGACACTAACTGAGACTTTTGACACTTTGTGGGAATCAGTGACACTAATACAGTGATCAGTGCTAAAAATATGCACTGTCACTGTACTAATGACACTGGCTGGGAAGGGTCTAACCACTTGCCGCCCGCCATATAGCAATTTGACGTCGGAAAAGTGGTTCTCTGTTATCCTGACTGGACATCGTATGACATAATCAGGATAACAATCCGCTGCGCCCCCGCAGGGGTGCGGCGTGTCAGCCTGACATCGCAACTCTGATCTAGGTAAAGAGTATCTGACGGAAACTCTTTACCATGTGATCAGCTGTGTTGGGCCAGGTCATACCCATACCCACACTGCTTTTTAATATGTGATCACTTTTATATTATTTTGTTTTGTATTTGGTTTTTTTGAATAAAAACCTGCTTTATTGATCCACACGATTGGAGTCCCCTCCGGTTTTTTCACCTTTTCTCCACATGGTTGAATATCTATTTGGAGAGTATCCCAAGAGAGCCCTCGCTCCATCCCTTGTGAGCGTCCAGCACTTGCTCACTTTATTTTCTACCTACCAAGTGGCCGTCCAGGAATCCCTACTCCATCCGTGAAGATCCAGACTTCATGACAGCTGTCTTCATCCTGATCCATCGTATCCTGTTGGCGAAGCCGTGAGTGGTTCTACATAGCCCATCTGTCC
>CM053026.1:306235651-306374519 GCA_028564925.1 Lithobates sylvaticus | reverse complement strand
GTGCTCTGGTCAGGAAGGGGGTAAATTCTTCAGGGGCTGAAGTGGTTAAACTTGTAAACAAAAAGTGGCAGAAAAAGCTTGGTCAGTTTGCGGAAGAACAGGGGTGTTTGGAACAAAGGTGTAAAGGAAGCCTGCTAGTTACCTTGGCCTCCAACCAGGTATGTAATAGAAAGTAGTTTATAGTAGTATCGTTTATTGCTCTATATAAAAAAAATAAACAATCCATGCTATATGAAATGTGTGCATATGTGTGTGTGCCCTCTGGTGCTCTCTGAAAAGGAACAGTAAATTAGCATGTGGTACTGTTGATTTCTAAATATGTTGGGATGCCAACTACATTTGAATACAAATGATGAATCAAGCACAAAGTAATCTCATGTAATAGAATTATCCCACAAAAATGCCTCCCTTTTCATGCTTTGATACACAAGATCCCATTTTTTTTAGAAGTTCTTACATAGCGGACACACAGATTGTTTTTTTTAAATGTAGATACTTTTATAGGCAACATAAAACCATTTAAAATTGCAATGTTAAAAAAAAAAGTGCATACATTTGGAAACCTCATCATTTTTAAACATTAAATATAAGACTTTCCTTCTTCTTTCAGAATAACATTGTGCACGGCAGAGAGTAAAGTATCTGCTACCGTGGCTCTCAAAATATCTGTCAGTCAATAATACTAGTCAAGGTTATTAGGGATAATGGAGACCCTATTCAAGCTGGCTATTTGATAATTGAGGAAAATTTCCTCAAGGTGACTGATCTGTCCATTCACACATTCGCTTAAGACATGAACATAAAATGAAAAGCCTTATGTGAGACAAGCTATTTATTAATTCTTTTTGTCTCTTTTTACACTTTTATTATATCAAAAAGCACATTCTTCCCATACTATTTTTTACCAGGGCCATCTTACAAGAATGAATACTAAAGTTAGCCACTAAAGCGAGCAATAAAACACATATTTTAGAGTGATAGGCTGTAGAACTGAGGTCAGCCATCATAGTGAAGTGTCACCCTTACTGCACTATTTAGTACAGACCGGAGCTTGTTAACAGCTAGCTAATGTATATGGGGGTTGCTGGCCATCTTTATTAAAAATAAATACTGGCATATATTTGGATGTGCCAGCATTGGCATTAAATATTTACTGACATCAGGAGCCTTACTCCTCCCACTGCAAATGTAAAATGTATGATGTAAAATAAAATAAACATCAAATAGAAACCGGTGGAGAGAGCTTGTGAAAGGTGGATAAAAATTGTCTAATTAGATGTAGCTGGAGATCTTACGTACATATTTACCCATAGTTATTGCATATACTAATAGGATGATCCAACTGCGATAAAGAGATGTGGAAAAAAGATACTGCAATATGTCATAAGTGCCGGGTGTCAGAAGGGACTATCTTACATATATTTTGGGGGTCCCCCAATGTTAGACCGTTCTAGTCGCACTTGACTGAGTTCATTGGGGATAATTTGGGTTTTCCAAATATTTATAATCCTTTGATATGTCTAACTAGGGGGAGTGAGGAGATGACTAATGCAAAAAAAGGAATTTATTAGAATACTCTTCTTCTATGTGAGGAAATTAATTGTTAGGAGATGGATACATACTGAGTATCTTACTATTGAAGCATGGAAAGCAATGACCACTGCAAAAATCCCCTTGTATTGAATGACATATGAGGCTCAGGAGTGCCCAGAGAAGTTCACAAAAATTTGGTTTTGTTGGGAATATTCTCCTGCAATGCTAGATGATACCTCCAAGGAAGGGAATACTGAGTATGGATGAGTATAGGGGGAAAGCTATTTTGAATGGTTACCAAGGGTGGTGAGAGGGGCGGTGTGAATACCTCCTTATTATTTTGTTTCATATTAAGTTTGACTTATGTAGTAAGCACTCCAATTGTTTTTTGTATGTAGTGTGTTAAGATGTTTTTTCTTTGTTAAAAAATTAAAAAGAGAATTGCCAGACAAGGTATTTTGAAGGAAAGGAATGTTTATTGGCTGGAGATTGATCCAGTCTTCTAATATCGTGTCACAGATTGCAATGTTGTTATTCTTCTATTGGGTGGGTATCCCATATTATCTGTTTATTTATGTATGACAAGTAAAAGATTACTATTTATTTTGAATTCTGGCAATAATATAAAAAAAAAATCAAATAGAACCAATACAGCAAAAGATACAGTGTATGACAGGACCTAGGAATTAATTTTTTACTCTCTTACCTGTAATACAAAGATAGTAGCTGCCTTGTTACCAGTGATCCTTTTTCATACAACAATGTATTAACATTTGTTTTCATTGACAAATGAGAGGCCGAGCCCATCCGTGCCACCTATCAGTGCCCATCCATGCCGCCTATCAGTGCCACCTATCAGTGCCCATCAGTGCCGCATATTAGTGCCCATCATCAGTGCCCATCAATGCCACCTCATCAGTGCCACCTCATTGGTGCCCATCAGTGCCGTCTTATCAGTGCCCTTCAGTGCAGCCCCATCAGTGCCCATCAGTGAAGGAGAAATCTTCCTTTTTTACAAAGTTTTGTAACTGGAAACTGAATAAAATATATGTTTTTCAAAATTTTCTGTCTTTTTTTTTATTTGTTTAGCAGAAAATAAAAACCCCAGAGGTGAACAAATACCAACAAAAGAAAGCTCTATTTGTGGGAACAAAATGACAAAAATTTAAAATTTTGTTTGGGTACAGTGTAGCATGACCACACAATTGTCATTCAAAGTGCGACAGCGCTGAAAGCTGAAAATTGGTCTGGGCAAGAAGGTGTATAAGTGCCCAGTAATGAAGTGGTTAAACTGATCACATCCATATACATATAAAAGAAAAACTAGCTTTCACATCTATGCATCACGCAGTTAAAGTATGGTGAAATGTTAAATTGTATTGCATATAAATGCAACAAGTGGTAACAAACACCACTCTGTGAGGTGTATCTATTTCAAAGGGCACAATAGAGGCTGACTAATCTGTGCAACACACATACCATTGCTTGAAAATGTTTCTGCCGCAAACTGACCCCCTTCCATGTTAACTATAATTGTAGTGTTAAGACCAAGCTTTTTCTGGCACTTTTTGTTTACAAGTTTAACCACTTCAGCCCCGGAAGAATTTACCCCCTTCCTGACCAGAGCACTTTTTGCGATTCGGCACTGCGTCGCTTTAACTAACAATTGCGCGGTCGCGCGACATTGTACCCAAACAAAAATATTATTTTTTTTACTAGTAATGGCAGCGATCTGCAATTTTTATCATGACTGCGACATTATGGTGGACATATCTGACAATTTTGACACATTTTTGGAACCATTGGCATTACAGGAATCAGTGAGATTAAATATGCATTGATTACTGTAAAAATGTCACTGACAGTGAAGGTGTTAACACTAGGGGGCGGTGAAGGGGTTAACTATGTTCCCTGGGAGGAGATTCTAACTGAAGGGGGAAGAACTAACTACAGGAAGTGACAGATTGTGGTTCCTAGCTAATAGGAACACACAATCTGTCACTCCTTTCAGAACAGAACAGGGAACTGTGTGTTTACACACATCCGTCCCTGTTCTGTGTCTCCAGCTCACGATTGCTCGTGGCCAGCAGTCATCGTGACCGCCAGCCACGAGCATCGGCACCCCCGATGTGCAGCGGGCACCTGCTATCCCGGCCTTGCGAGATCACGTACAGTAACGTTATTTCAGGCAGGGGAGCCAACCTGCCACAGTAAAACTGTGGCGGCTGGTCCGGAAGCGGTTAAATCAGTATTTTTTGCTAGAAAATCACTTATAACTCCTAAACAGTATATATATATATATATATATATATATATATATATATATTTTTTTTTTTTTTTAGCAGACACCCTAGGGCAGGGATCCTCAAACTAGGGCCATCCAGCTGTTGCAGAACTACACATCCCATGAGGCATTGTAAAACTCTGGCATTCACAGACATAACTAGGCATGATGGGAATTGTAGTTCCTGAACAACTGGAGGGCCATAGTTTGAAGACCCCTGCCCTAGGGAATAAAATGACCATTGTTGCAATTTTTTTAGTTTCAATAAATCTTTATTGTATTTTTTTATCACAGTATTGAACCGAATACAAAGAACTTTAATGAAGTAAACATTGTGATAGATAGAAAAGCGGAGTAAAGCGGGGGGGGGGGGGGGGTGGAGGAAGGGGATGGGTGAGTAATAGGGCATTACCACCAAATATGGAGAGAAGATCCTGAAGTTCCACATTGTCTCCAGCACAGAAGAGATTGGTTAGGATAAATCATAGCTAATTTTTGTGGAGTGAGGTACCAGTTGTAGATTATCTTTTGTAAGGATTCTCAATGAGAAATACAGTCAGAATATTTCAGTGGGAGAGCTTGAGCTTGTTGCCATTGATTAAGCATAGAGGAAAAGGATAGAGCTTATTCCCAGTCTGACATTGGCTTGGGTTTGTCTAGTTGAGATGGAGTAGACAACAATAGGTATAGGGGAAAGTCCTTTGTGTAAGTTCGGAGGAGATCTAATTATGTCCAAGATGGAGTCTACGAGGACCGAGCTGCTGATTTGAATGTTTCTCAGGACATTATTATTATTAATATTATTATACAGGATTTATATAGCGCCAACAGGGGAATAGGGGAACAAGGTGGTTGACTTTTGGGGTGCCCGAGCCCCTCCTGCCCCCAAGCATCCACCCCCCTTTCATGGTCTGGCTTGCTGTTTGTTTAGCTAGGGTTTTGTTAGTGTGTGGGAGGGGCACAATATTTTTTTTAGTTTGGGGTGGTATTTTTCACGTGGACAGGTTTTCATTTTAAGCCTTAACTGACCCAAATGGCCTTGTATGTATTAGGGGACAGGCTATTTTTTGGGGGGTTAAAATCTTGCAGTTTTCTCTAAAGCCGTACATTTTTGAAGGAGCATTTGCTACAGATGCACCACTTTACAGGCAGAGTAAGCCCCCCCACCCCAAATTACTTGCATGTCTCCCTCAGATCTCCATAAACTGCACTTCCAAGTGTACTTGTAGTGAAAAGTGTATTTGCCTTTAGTAAATAAACCCCAAAGTCCAAGATACCTGATAATTTGGGGTGTACACAGCAAAATGCTAGAGTGCATTTTACCTAATGTGAAACTATTTAGATTGACCTGTATGTCCCCAAGGAAAGACATTGGTAGGGTTTTACCCTCACTTCCTTTTTGACTATGTGACAGGATGTGAATAAATTTGAAGCAGAAACTGGCAAGTTCAACTGTGATGCATGTCAATGACCCATTTAGACCTTGTTTAATAGAATACACCAGTTGCCTTTCACTAGAAACATTTGTTAGTCCAGTCCTGGAAATCTGCATCTGCTCTACTATTAATTTCCATAAAAATTGGGTTCCTTCAGCTAGATGTGCCAAATTGATCTAGATGTGTGACCGCTGTGTATGTGAGATGCGCAACTGCTGTGTGCATGGAGGTATGTACCCGGGTCGCATATCTGGTTCCAGAAGCAGCAGAATGAGATCAAGCCCCACCGGGAAGCTGCTTGTCCTGCTGTGAATTTCTTCCCACCACCATGCCACGCTGTTCTCTGAGGAAGAGATGATCCTTATTTGCAAATTAAGATAATTTTTTATTTATTTTTAAATGGGGTGGTGTTTGTGTGGGTCACGTGTGTATGTCTTAATGATTTGGCCTCAAAACACACACCTACTTCCTGTGTACAGATTCACTTCCGGCCCAATGTATATTGCTTCCTGCTTCAGTGTGTGTGTGTATATATATATATAAATATATCTATATCTATATATATAGATATATCTATAGATGTAGGTTCTTGTGTCCACCAGCAGAGAGAAGTTGGGTAGATGCACACTCCCAATTCTGGAGGCATAATAACAGTGTAGCACAGGGGTCCTTAAAGTGGTTGTATAGTCAAAAAATCTACTTTTACCTACAGGTAAGCCTGAAATAAGGCTTACCTATAGGTAAAAAAAATAACTCCTGTACGGTTTAGAAGATATTCCCCGTGCAATGAGCCGTTGACTGAAGTGACGCATGCGCACGGGGGATTCTCGGCTGAAAGGCCGGCAGAATCCGAACCTTGCTGGGAAGAAGTCTCCCGTGCGCATGCGCAGGAGTGACGACATTGCGGCTTCAGACACTCACAGTGCTGGAGTCGCGATACCCGGAAAACACGCCGAGGCAACATGTTAGCTACCTCGGCGTGGACCAGGTGAGTTACCGACGTCTCGTTCAAAGGTAAGTATTTCATAATGAGCTAGTTTGCGGTGCATACTAGCTCATTATGCCTTTTCCCTTACATGTGTATACAAAAAAAAGTGTCAGCGGGTTTACTCCCACTTTAAACTACGGCCCTCCAGTTGTTCTGGAACTACAATTCCCACCATTCCTAGTCATGTCTGTGAATGTCAGAGTTTTACAATGCCTCATGGGATGTGTAGTTCCGCAACAGCTGGAGAGCCGTAGTTTGAAGATTCCTGATCCCTCTAGCACAGGGGTCTCAAACTGCTGGCCCTCCAGCTGTTGCGGAACTACAAGTCCCATCATGCCTCTTCCCATTGGGAGTCAAAGCTTGTAACCATCAGCCTTGCAATGCCTCATGGGAATTGTAGTTCTGCAACAGCTGGAGGGCCACCAGTTTGAGACCCCTGCTCTAGCATGTCTTGAAAAAGGGTGGTTTCTCATGTGCCTTGTATAATGTCCAAGAAATATTGTTTGTAAAATACAAGTGGGTCATGGCACATCTACATTCCAAATTTGGCACTTAAGATGGTCATGAACTATGCAATCTGATTGGCCAATCTCTGTACAACTCGATATTTAGGCAAAATAGGTAATAGGAAGACGCACTTGAACAATTAATTCAAATTATAGGAAATCAAACAGGCTCTTGCACTAAATCTAATGTATTTAAGATCTAACTGATTGCAGTGTATGGTCACCTTTAAAGATCAAGATCTAAAAATATAAATTTATTGGGTTTATAAACAGATTTGGGTAAAAAAACAAATTTCAAAGATATATTAGTAGTGATAGGAATGAGATTAGCATAAAAAGGGTTAATTAACTGAGAACACCTACTAATTGCCTAACAAGACACATCCAATTAGATGAAATTAATCAATTGTATTGTGCTATTATCAATGAGAAAACCGCAGTTACCCTAGCGTCAGTTTACATATGCAGGTATATAGTCCCCTGACGAAGTCACGAGCACGTGACGTAACGCGTAGGGATTGGCCGGATAGACGATACCGGAAGTGCTGTGAGACAGGCGGGCGATCGCCTTTTCGTTGCTGTAATTCCATGTTTTAATGTAAGAATCTATTTACTCTTATTAAAGTGATTGTTTAGACTTGCTTCACGATTGGGCCCCCCTTCTTTTGTTCTGTTTAATCCCCACCTCTGGCGAGTCTTGTCTGTGGGAACGCTGCCGCCATTGTCCTGTAGGGGGCTGGAGAAATTACCCCAACAGAGGCCGTTAGAGTGAGGGAAGACTGTGAAGGGAGGAGAGGTGGATCCAATCTTTGAAAGCAAGAACCTCAGGAGCCAGCTGGGAGAGGTTGTGGAAGTGGAGTGGATCCTTTGGTGCTGTCTGGATGCCCATGTATTTTTGTTTACAGGTGAAAGGCTAGAGAGCACTATTTAAGGATAAGGTCCTCACTACCCTATACCCCTTATGGTGAAGAATAGCAGACTCTCAACATCCCTGTTACCTCTCTTTGGTTTGAGGGACAGTTCTTGAACCTTTGTACCAAGCAGATTGTCTCATATACCCTCTACCATTATTATCTAGCATCTAATGGACTCTGTATGCATTTAATCTATGGACTCTATTTCATTCCTTATAATTTATCCTCCATTATCGATTGATATAGATTAATATCACTGTGTGTTTCTTGATCCATTTATGTTTATTTTTTGATACCTTATTTTGATATTTTTTAACACGTATTTCAGCACTGGATGCACTTGCAGTTTTGCATTTAATTTATTTAAAGCCACAGTGTGTTTGTATTATCAATTTTTATCACTGAATATTTATGAATATTCATTTATTTTTAGCACTGTGTATATTTTTATATATACTCCACTTCCTTTTTTGATACCATATTTATTCACATCACTTTGGTGCATATTAGCGCAAAATCATAATTTTATTTATATCTTTATGGGATTGTGTTTACCTTTAGATTTTGCTGCTTTTTTAGGATTTTATCCACATACAACATTTGAGTTGGCACTTTAGATACATATTCATTTATCCACTGCTTTTATTGTTTGAGTTAGTGCTCTTATCTAGTTAATCAACAGCGCGAAGATCACCCCTATTACTATTTATTATCGCTATTTGCGATTCAATGTGCGCCGGTTCATACGTTCGATTAATGATTTTTCCAGCGCACCAATTAATGTATGAACTAGTGCACCACCTTCTTCTTAGTGAATGACCCTCAAGGTGTAGTAAACTGGACCAAAAAAGTATGCAGTGATGCTAACAAAGGGCAGCTTTGTCTGTGTAAGCAACAACGTTGATCCGCCCCCCACCCAAAAAAAAATATATATAAGCCATTTTTCACTATATACAGTATCTCATTAACCACTTCAGCCCCGGACCAATTGGCAGCCAAAGGACCAGGCCCCTTTTTGCGATTCGGCACTGCGTCGCTTTAACTGACAATTGCGCGGTCGTGCGACGTGGCTCCAAAACAAAATTGGCGTCCTTTTTTTCCCACAAATAGAGCTTTCTTTTGGTGCTATTTGATCGCCCCTGCAGTTTTTATTTTTTGCGCTATAAACAAAAATAGAGCGACAATTTTGAAAACAATGCAATATTTTTTGCTTTTTGCTATAATAAATATCCCCAAAAAATATATAAAAAAACATTTTTTTTCCTCATTTTAGGCCGATACGTATTCTTCTACATATTTTTGGTAAAAAAAAAAATCGCAATTAGCGATTATTGATTGGTTTGCGCAAAAGTTATAGCGTTTACAATATAGGGGATAGTTTTATAGCATTTTTATTAATATTTTTTTTTTTTACTAGTAATGGCGGCGATCAGCGATTTTTTATTGTGACTGCGACATTATGGCGGACACATCGGACATTTTTGACACATTTTTGGGACCATTGTCATTTATACAGCAATCAATGCTATTTAAATGAATTGGTTCCTGTATAAATGACAGTTGTAGTGAAGGGGTTAACCACTAGGGGGAGGGGAGGGGTTATGGGCTGTGACGTGTGTGTTTTTTTTTACATTAGGGGGCGGGGCTGACGTCTGACGTCATTGATCGGCTTTTCCGATGACAGGGAACAGCCGATCAATGACAGGCAGAGTAGGAAGCGCGGGGAGAGGTTTGTTTACACATACCTCTCCCCGTTCTTCAGCTCCGTAACCCGATCGCGGGACACCAGCGGCGATCGGGTCCGCTGGTCCCGCGGCCGGGGTCACGGAGCTCCCGACCGGGTCGCGCGCGCGACCCACAGGCAGGCACATGCACGATCACGTACAGGTACGTGATTTTGCCTGCCCGTGCCATTTTGCCGCAGTATATCTGCGTTTGGCGGTCGGGAAGTGGTTAAAGTGAATATACCCCTCACATTTTTGTAATTTTTTTATTATACCTTTTCATGTGACAATGAAGAAACTACACTTTGCTACAATGTAAAGTAGTGAGTGTACAGCTTGTATAACAGTGTAAATTTGCTGTCCCCTAAAAATAACTCAACACACAGCCATTAATGTCTAAACTGCTGGCAACAAAAGTGAGTACACCCCTAAGTGAAAATTTCCAAGTTGGGCCCAATTAGCCATTCTTCCTCCCCGGTGTCATGTGACTCGTTAGTGTTACAAGGTCTCAGGTATGAACGGGGAGTAGGTGCGTTACATTTTATGTTATCTCTTTCACTCTCTCATACTTGTCACTAGAAGTTCAACATGGCACCTCATGGCAAAGAACTCTCTGAGGATCTGTAAAAAAAAATTGTTGCTCTACATAAAGATGTCCTATAAGGCTATAAGGCTAAATATTAGGCTATAAGAAGATTGCCAAGACCCTGAAACTAAGTTGCAGCATGGTGGCCAAGACCATACAGCGGTTTAATAGGACAGGTTCCACTCAGAACAGGCCTCACCATGGTCGACCAAAGAAGTTGAGTGCACATGCTCAGCGTCATATCCAGAGCCAGAGGTTGTCTTTGGGAAATAGACATATGAGTGCTACCAGCATTGCTGCAGAGGTTGAAGGGGTGGGGGGCATCAGCCTGTCAGTACTCAGACCATACGCCGCACACTGCATCAAATTGGTTTGCATAACTGTCATCACAGAAGGAAGTCTCTTCTAAAGATGATGCACAAGAAAGGCTGCAAACAGTTTGCTGAAGACAAGCAGACTAAGAACATGGATTACTGGAACCATGTCATGTGGTCTAATGAGACAAGATAAACTTATTTGGTTCAGGTGGTGTCAAGCGTGTGTGGTGGCAACCAGGTGAGGAGTACAAAGACAAGTGTGTCTTGCCTACAGTCAAGCATGGTGGTGGTGGGAGTGTCATAGTCTGGGGTTGCATGAGTACTGTCAGAACTGGGAAGCTACAGTTCATTGAGGGAACCATGAATACCAACATGTACTGTGACATACTGAAGCAGAGCATGATCCCCTCCCTTCAGAGACTGGGCTGCAGGGCAGTATTCCAACATGATAACGACTCCAAACACACCTCCAAGATGACCACTGCCTTGCTAAAGAATCTGAGGTTAAAGGTGATGGACTGGCCAAGCATGTCTCCAGACTTAAACCCTATTGAGCATCTGTAGGGCATCCTTAAATGGAAGGTGGAGGAGCGCAAGGTCTCTAACATCCACCAGCTCCGTGATGTCGTCAGTGGAAGAGCACTCCAGTGACAACCTGTGAAGCTCTGGTGAACTTCATGCCCAAGAGGGTTAAGGCAGTGCTGGAAAATAATGAAAGCCACACAAATATTGACACTTTGGGCTCAATTTGGACATTTTCACTTAAGGGTGTACTCACTTTTGTTGCCAGCGGTTTAGACATTAATGGCTGCGTGTTAAGTTATTTTGAGGGGACAGCAAATTTACACAATTTACACACAATCGGAATTTCGGCCAGCAAAATTTTTAGAGCATGTTCTCAATTTTTCTGATGGAAAAGTTTCTATTGGGAATTCTGATAGTTTGTAGCAATTCCGACACTCAAAATTCCTACGCATGCTCTGAAACAATTCGACGCATGCTCGGAAGCATTGAACTTAATTTTTGCGGCTCGTCGTAGTGTGTTATGTCACCGCATTCTTGATGGTCAGAATTTGGTGTGACTGTGTGTAGGCAACACAAGCTTGAGTGGAATTCCATCGGAATTCCGTCGGAAAAAACATCCAAGGCTTTTCCAACGAGAATTCCAATCGTGTGTACACAGCATTAGTATATTTGAGTAGAAGCGTTAAAAAAAAAAGGTGAAACCCCCTATAAAACATTCATCAAAAAGGCAGAAGAGGGGGCAGCAGCTAAACGGCACTAGA
This sequence comes from Lithobates sylvaticus, assembly GCA_028564925.1. NCBI lineage: Eukaryota > Metazoa > Chordata > Amphibia > Anura > Ranidae > Lithobates > Lithobates sylvaticus. The sequence goes on along the minus strand of CM053026.1, from coordinate 306,362,945 downwards.
CGTTCTTGCTAGAAGTTCTTTCTGACATGCAGAAAAAAGGAGGTAAAACACAATATGCATTCACCTGCATTTATCTGCATTTTATGCATGTTTACCTGCATTTTATAAACTCATATCACATTTAGCTGCTTTGTTTTTCTGTGAGTTTTCTGACTGTTTCCAGGTTCATCATTTTCTTTTCACAAAAATACAATAAAATCATTATTGGTGGACACAAACTCAACATAACGTACAAAATTCCTGCTAAACCTAGAAGATAAAACAGTACTGAGGTAATAAATAAAGCTGTGTGTGTGTGAATGAGGTCTTGGGGCTCATTCACATGGGTGATGTGGCCTGTACAGTGCAAACCAGATTGTTTTTAATTTTTGTATTTTTTGTTTACATTTTTTTACATTTTTTTTTTACATGATTTGGGGGGCAGTGGATGGTGTCAATCAGTATAGCAGAGGGCAATGTCAGTAGAGCAGCGGCAGGGACGAGTGTTACAGGTTTTTTTATTTTTATTATTTCATTTTTAGTTATTTGTTACAATTTTTTTAATTATTTTTTACAATGTCTTTTTAACTGCCCTGTTGGAGAGCTTTGGTGAAATATCAGGGGTCTAAACAGACCTCTGAAGACTCAGTTTTGACAAAGAGAAAGGGACTGAGGAAACACATTCTCCAGTCCCTTTCCCTGTAGCCTCAGCTGCACTGCAGAGATAATCCTGTTCATTCATAAACTGAAGCGTAGTAATCACAGTTTACTATGCTTCAGCTATGAATGAACACATTGAGTGATTGTTACTGATCACGCACTGTGTTCATTTAGAAAAGGAAGGGACCACTAGCAGCAGATAGTTGGAGAGGAGATGAGGGAAGCCAGAAGTGCTATGAGGGAAGAGGGGGGGACACATGGGGAGCTCGGCAGCTGGGGGAATCAGACAGTAGACAGGAGAGGGTGATTGGTGCAGCGCTGGGGTCAATTAGGGGACCCAATCTTCTCTCTGTACAGCAGATGAAAGCAACAGGAGGTAGAGGAGACTAAGCTGGAAAGCCAACCAGAGGATCGCTTCCTCTAATTGCCCCCCTACCGCACCGATCACCCCCTCATTTCCAAAGCTGATGGAGTTTTCTGTGCATTTTGGCTGAGTTCACCTGTGAAATGGTGCAGAAAACTGCAGCCGTTTGCAGTTTACCACACTGCTTTGCAGTGCACGTGACAGCTGCGGGGCAAACCATTGCTTTCACTGTGCCCTTGCAGAGAAATGTGTTTTTCTGCTACAGCGTGAATGGGCCGCTATGAGGATGCCAACCTCATTTTTCTTTTTACGGATTTGAAAAAATAAGTATATATATATATGATACTACAAAAGTGCTTTGCCTTTTGTTAATGTACAAATGATAACTATTTACAATTAAATAAGACGCAACAGTAACAATGTTCAAAGTTTTTTTTTTTTAAATTAAGATGTTAATGGATCTAGCTCTCAATACAATGCTGTTCCTAGATTGTTGGCAGTACTGATTTTCTTGAAAATGTTCATGTCTATACTTAAAGCATTTTCTGAAAGTAATAACTGCATATTTTAATTCTTGCATCAGCATTAAAGTTAGATATTGTGTACATGTTCCTTGTTTATAGGATAGTAACACTTCCAGGTTTTGAAGACAAATATTAATCAAGGTAAACTGTCTAATGCATAAAAATCATCTCTAATTTTTAGTGTTATTTAGCTTTGGTAAAACACAGTCTGAAGCTGTAAGGAACCAGCACCAACTCTTTATTGAAAATGACAGCATACACACAAAGGTTTCAAGGATCTTGACTAGATTATCCGTATGTCAAGGTAATATACAAATGATCAAAGTTGACATTGACAGCTATGGGAAAGCGATAAAGTACTTAGACGTCTTACAGAAAAGATGAAAGAAAAACATTCCCCCTCCCCTTAAAGTTTATGCTGAAGGGCATTTGTAACCTTTTTCTCCCACTGCATTACAGCGATTGAATGCATAGCATGGATGCTGTGTCATACTGCGTCCTTTCTGAAAGGCAGTGAAGAGACACTGATTCTTTTTTTTTTTTTTTTTTTTTTTTTTCATTTATACTATATTCACATGTAATTGTTCATATGTAAGCCATAATTAGTCTGATGGGCTTCCTAAGTTAACAAGCAGCAGTAAATACATGTGCTCCATACCTGAGAAAAGCAAACACCATGAATATTAAAATGATACTGTGACTAGAGCCAAGCTACAAGCTTTGTAAACAAGGAGATGTAAAATAAGTAGTATCTTTAAATGGAGATATATACACACACACAAAGTGATTCTATTTAGTCTTTATATTTTATTTACTGTACATGTACAACGTTTCAGAACCATGGATAGCTACAGAAGCTGTGTAAAACATTTATTTTACTTGTTTTTGAGAGACAGTAAGGTTAAAGGAAATAAGAGAGCAAACAGATTATCTGTATTATATAATCATCAATACTACAATTGAATTACAAAAAAAATATTAAATCAATAGAAAAAACTAAAGTGGAAAACAAATTTAACAACTCCCCCTCGGAAAGATTTAGCCCTTCATGACCAGAGCATTTTTTGCTATTCAGCACTACTGTCAGAGAATAGCAACCAACTGTTTGGCTAATAGAAATGTGTAAGTAAGAAGACATTTAGCTAATAGAAATGTGCATGTCAGAAGACGTTTGGCTAATAGAAATGAGCATGCGCGCATGAATGTTCACAGAACAGCTTACATGAATGTGCATGCATGCATGAATGCGAGCGCACGCGCAATGTATGTTGGCGCCAGACGGGCTATTTAAGGATGCTTCTGCGTGTGCTCTATGCTGACTGGTCTTCAGCTTTCCCTGTGACTCCCAGTGTGTTTCCTTGGTTGCTGACCCGGCTTACTCCTGACCAGATATCGGATTCCGCTTCTGTCTTGTCATTAGTTACTGACTTTGGCTCTGCTCCTGCTTTGGTACCTTGTTGCCCGCCTGTTGATGACCCTGGATATACAGTGACCACATTCCTGTCTCTGATCCTGACTTACCACCCCGCTCGAGTGTCTACCCAACATTCCTGCTGCAAGTCTGCTGAGAGCTCTGACCAGCCACAAACCCTGGCCCCACAGCCTAAAACTCAGCTTAACTGCTGCGAACGGCTACGGTTCCAGAGCTGATAATTCTCCTGCTGCCTTGGAACTGCATCTCCTGCTGCAAGTTCCCTGACCTACATCTGCAGGCATGTGTGTTACTCCTGTCCCTTGGCACCCTCTGTTTCACTCCCAGTGGGGCCTGGGCTGGAGATACAAGAGAGGCCGACCTTGTCATTTCAGTCTCCCCTCAGGTACGTGACAACTGCACTATTTTTACTGGCAATTGCTCAGTCATTCAACACTGTACCCAAATTAAATTGATATCACACAAATAAAGCTTTCTTTTGGTGGTATTTGATCAGCACTAGGTTTTTATTTTTTGTGCTATAAATAAAAAAACATATATTTTCTATTTCCTGTTATTAAAAATATCCAATAAAATCTAACTTCATCATACATTTGGGCCAAAATGTATTCTGCTACATGTCTTTGGTAAAAAAAAAAAAATCCCAATAAGTGTATTTTAATTGGTTTGTGTGAAAAGGTAAAGCGTTTACAAACTATGGTATATATACTGATATTTACGCAGCTTTATCTTTCTGACTGCAGTGCCTATAACATTTCCCGAGGTGCTGCAATGCCTGGGCAGTACAAACATCCCCCAAATTACCCATTTTTGGGAAATAGAGACTCCAAGGTATTTGCTGAGAGGCATGTTGAGTGCATGCAAGATTACATTTTTTTAAATGTTCTTTTTTTTTTTTTTCTACAAAGAGTTGTCAGGATAGTACAACCCCCCCCCCCCCCCCCCCCCCCCCAAAATGGCCCCTTTTTGGAAAGTAGATCCAAGGTATTTGCTAAGAAGTAATTGATGTGGATGAAGAAATGTCTATGAGAAAAGAAATAAAAAAATTAAATGATGACACATAGGAGTTATCCACCCACTGACCATCCCAGGCCCCTCATGCTAGAGCATATACATTCTTTTTTTTAACTGTGCATAAGAAATGTCTTCCTGCAGCACTGCAGGCACTGATGTATGTATCCTGAAAACAACACCCTGCTGCAGCAAACAAAAACGGTTAACAATAAAACACATTAACAATATAACATTAACTCAATAAAACAATAACTTACATTTTTTTCCTTTTTCATTTTTTTTGTAACTTAACCATAAACATAAACCATAAAGTTTCCAGCCTTTGATGTTAGGGTCTCTCAAAATGCTATAGACAGTTTTCTGACTATCAGACCCTTTCAGACCCTTGTGTGTGAATTGTGTATCCTAGACTGTGCCGTGCGGTACCCTAAACTAATACTCCACTAGTGTGTGGTAGCAATGGAAGCAGTCATGGGGCCGAGATCAGGTTGACCAGGACAGGAGATGACATAAAAAAAAAAAACGTGTTTGGGTTGAGGTACCAGGCTTACTGGATTTTAGGGATGATCCACTTCTTCATGTTGGTTTGTAAAGTACATCATTGTATATAGCCAATTGAAATAAATAAACAAACACCTTTTTGTACCTGTGTCTGGCTTTGTCGGAAGTACATCTTCATCATTTGGTCATTGAAGTCCCCCCTCCCATATTAAGATTGTTATCTTGAACACAGAGAGGCTTATTTACAACACCAGATGCTGTGCAAATTTGAACTGTCTTGTGTGTGTGAATTGAAAACAGGATAATTACATCCTTCTTGTCCTTCCACTTCACTGCAAGTGATTCATGATTCCTCAAGCAGGCTTTCTCTGACTTTCTAAGTCAGGTGTTTACAGGCCCTTGGGGGTAGCCCCAGTGTTTAGGTCACATGGTGCCACAGCAGCTAATTCTATGATTCAATAATGGTCTAAAAATAGTACGCTTGTAAAAAAGTTGTTCACATACAAATGGTACCCCATAAGGAAAAAGGGAGACACCAAGTCCCATGCTATCTTGCCACTGCTCTCCATGTAGTCTGGGCTTCCAGAAGGCTCAACATGACTGTCCTTTCTTTTATAAATTCTAAAATCATATGTATAGCCTGTGGCCCTCTCACAGAGCAGTTACAGATTGACCCCATATCTGGCATGCTTGCCGGGCAGATACTGCTTGAATGCAAGGCAGACAAAATTTTTTGGAGGGACTCACCTATGTAGATGTTTTGTTGAGGCATATACAGATCTGCAAATTTCTAAGAAAGGTGATTAACGAGGGGCTGAATTTTGTGGAGCCGATCATATGCAGGGTCACCCGGAAGACGACAGAGTGTATTTTCGTTGAAATGCAAGAAACTTATTATATTCTCATATCTACGCCTGGCTATTGCAGCAGAGAAAATGGGCAGGTCTATGGAAATATGACCGCAATTCATTCTTTCTTGTAATGCCCATGTTAAGGGTTAGGCCCCAAAAAATATGTAAACTCGGAAACCGGAATACATTTCCAGTCAAATGGTCTGGCAAGGTACGAAAAGGTGGAATGTACTGATCAGCATAAAGATTGTTTGCCAGATTACCAAAAGGTAGTGCAGCACTAGGCTCCACATGAGAATAATTATGCGTTTTTAGCACCTCAGCAACCTGGGCATGGGCTCAGGTACGCCTGACCTTAGCAGGGACCTGTTCTTCATCATCTGAACTAGCTGTCAGGTTGCCGCTGCTTTCTACAGGTTCGTATTCCGAGGCAAATTCTGTCAGAGAGGTTTCCCCTTCGCTCTGACATTCTCAGAATCCTGTAGGCTTCACTAGTGTACTTTTCTTTGGTCATTTTGGCCACTAAATGTACAGGTACCTAGTGTGTCTCATGGGAAAAAAAACCTCCTGTCAGGGACTGCTTGAACTGCTACAAATAAATTGTACCTGTTAGTGCTAGCATAGATCAGCCCTGATCTTTTTAACACTGTGGTTTTGTGTACAAGTATCAGATGTGGCAGTAATCTACTGACACTGCACTTGTGGGGGGGGGGGGGGGTGTAAATGCTGCTTGCAGCGAAAGTCTAAACTGCTGACAGTGAACGGGGTTGATCCTGCTGACACTGTGTTTTTGGTGATACTATACTATTGGGGAAACTAGAAAAAAAATGTGACCTGTCTCAGCCTAGAGCAACAACATCAGCATGCCTCCATCCCTAAATGTTATGCAAGAACAGAAAGAAGTGGGGTTGGGACTTTACATGAGGCATGTTTGTGTGTATGATGATATATATATAATAAACATGAATAAATTGAATGTCACAATCCCAAAGGGGGTAATTCATAATAATAATAATAATAATAATAATAAGCATAATAAAACCAAAACAATAATAAAAAATACCATTTTGATTTTTTTTTTTAAGTTAATTTTATTTCTTTATTATGCCATTTTTCATATATACAAAAAAAAAATAAATTATTGAGTTATCTATAGGGATCCACTATTCCCAATAAATAAAAGAAAAAACACAACACAGTCTAAAATACATTTTTTTTCCTTTTTTTTATCAGTTTTTTTTTTCCAAATATTATGCCCTTAAGCATAAATGTAATCCTGAAGGTACCACCTTTTTGTGAATCGACAAGTTTCGTGACTTCGTTTAGCTCTATACATTCTTTACCCCTCCTTTCTATCATTGCACATACTATATAATGGCAGCTACATTTCTATTCAGCATCTTGAGACAAAGTTAAAGATCTCCCTTCCCTTTACTTAGAGTGTACTACTCTTATATTATGGGTGGTCCCCCTATCTTCACTATCCTCTCTCACTCAATCTATCCCCCATATATAATAGTTACATGGGGGTTCCCGATTCCCTATACATAACCATCCGCTATTTCCTTTCCTCTTGTTCAGACTACTGTCTCAGATGGGTTCATTTTAGTTAACCAGGGGCTCCACATTTTATTGAACTCTTTGACGTTACCTCAAATTCTCGTTTACTACCCCGACCCAGTTGTCTACCGTGGGAGGTTCCTTTGCTTGCCATCTACCTGCAATTAGTTTTCTAGCTTGAAATAAACATCTCATAATTGCCAGGGTTTTACTTTTACTCTCACCCTTTTCCTCTCTGTATCCCAATATACACCCTTTAGCCTCCAGCTCAAGCTTGATTCCAAATATCTCACTTATACTTTTGGTTACTCCCTCCCAGTAGTGGCCTAATTTGGGGCACCCCCACAGCATGTGGATAAGATCTCCCGTTTTTTGGCATCTGGGACAGTTATCGTCGGCCCGTCTGCCAAATCTAAATAACCGCTTAGGGGTATAGTATGCTCTATTAATGAGCATCAGGTGCGATATTCTCTGCGGGGGGGGATACTGAAACCTTCGACCCTTTCTCTAAAATTCTTCCCCATTGTGCATCCGTTATTAGACCCACATCCTTTTCCCACTTTGCCTTTATCTTTCCCAGTTTCCCCTGTATATCTATTTCCTGTCCTATATATTCATATAACCCTGATATGAGCCCCTTAGTAGATCCAGCCTGCAAGATTTTTTGAAAGAGTGGCATTTTTTGCCATATTGGTGGATTTTCCACAAATTGTGCCTTAAGAGCATGCTCCACCTGTATGTATGAAAATAAAGAGTTGTGTGCTATATTAAACTCCCGTTTTAAGTCGATAAACTTTTTCAGCATGTTGCCTCTATATAAGTGGCTCAGCTTGCTAATCCCATTTTTTTCCCAGTCCCTGATTTTACCTATCAAGTATATCTCTTTAAGATTTCTATTGTTCCACAGGGGGGTTTGTTCAATCATCCCTCTATATTGAAAAAAACAGTTTTTTAACCATTCTCCAAATTTTTTTTATCATTTTTATAGTGGGATATTCATGACCAAATGAGTCCGCTTCTACCGTCTCTATAAGTGTACCATGCCCTGCCTCCACCAGCATTAGCTCTATATTCGGGGTGCCTCCTCCCGGAACCCCACATCCCAGCAACTGCTGCAGCTGGGCCGCCAGGAAGTAACGCTCCAGGTGGGGCACCACAAGGCCCCCCTCTTTTACTGGAAGCTGCAGTGTATAAAGAGGGATCCTAGCCTGTCCACCCTTCCAGATAAGTTCCCTAAAAAGAGTTTCGATTTTCCGGAACCAGCTCCTGCATATCCACACCGGAGAATTGTGTAGCATGTACAGGAGCTGGGGCATCCAGATCATCTTTATCAAAGCGCATCGCCCCGCAACTGACAGAGGGAGATGTTTCCAAATGGCTATCTTCTTTTTAAACTTAGTTAACAATGGTACCAGATTGAGCCTCACAAATTGATTAGGATCCTTCGTCAGGACCACTCCCAAATATCTCAGTGCCCTTACTACCTCCAGCTGGGGCATTCCTGGTATCATAACTTCCGCATCTGTACTAATTGGGAGTAGCTCTGATTTCTTCCAATTTATTTCAAGTCCTGTAAACCTGCCAAAGTTCTCCACTATATTCATCGCCTTAGTCAGAGATTGATCCAAATCCCCCAAAAACAGCAAGACATCGTCTGCGTATAAGGCGATTTTTTCCTCACTCCCTCCCTTCCTCCGAAAACCTATTATCTCAGCGCTATTTCTAATAGCGATAGCTAGTGGCTCCATTACAAGCGCAAAGAGGAGGGGTGACAGGGGACACCCCTGTCTCGTCCCCCTCTCTAACTCAATTTTCTCTGAGAATTCATTGTTAATTTTTAACCTGGCTGTCGGTTTATCATAAAGTAGTTTTATCCATCTGGTGAACGAGGGACCCACCCCGAACTTCTCCAGCACTCTCCAAATATACCCCCACTCCACACTATCAAATGCTTTTGTTACATCAAGTGCCAGCACCGCTCTTGGTCCCTCGTTCATCACCGGACTCTGCAGGTTCAGAAAGGCTCTTCTTATATTAATGCTTGTAGATCTATCAGCTATAAAACCTGTCTGATCCGGATGAATCAACCTTGCTATAACCCTACTCAGCCGGTTCGCCAATACTCTAGCCAATATTTTAGTGTCGGAGCAGAGGAGCGAGATTGGCCTATATGCTGAGGTATCTAAAGGATCTTTCCCTTCTTTCTGTAGAATTATGATGGTAGCTTCTAACATTGAAGTGGGTAGCCTTCCTCCTCTATTGGCCTCCTCCAATGTATTTAACAGTGTAGGAAGTAGGATTTCTCCGTAACTTTTGTATATCTCAACAGGCAGTCCATCAGGGCCTGGTGATTTTTGATTTGCCATGTTATTGACTGCCTGCTGGAGCTCTGTCAAAGTTATTGGGGCCTCCAATTCCTCTCTCTCCCCTTGGGACACGGAGGGGGTCTCTAATTCTCGTAGGAAATCCTCCATTACTCCCTCCATTCCGATCTTCTGCGCTGTATATAGATTTTTATAAAATCTCCTAAACACCTGAAGTATCCCTGTCGGATTAACTATAACCTCTCCTCCCTCAGTTCTAATAGCCTGAACAACAGAGGTTGGGGAGTTCGTTTTTACTATTTGTGCTAACATCCTTCCTACACTTTCCCCTTCTACAAACGTGGATTGCTGTTGGAGGAGCCTTCTAGTTTCGACTTTTTCCATGATAACTAGTTTATAGTTCTGTTGCCTATCTAGCCATGTTTTTTTATTCTCCACTGTTGAGTTTATGACATAATGGTTTTCGGCTTCTAGCATTTCTCTCTGAGCTTTTTCTTCTACTACTCTGGCGTTTTTATTAAACGTAGCCATTTGCTGTATCAGCACCCCTCTCAGGAACGCCTTCAATGCATCCCATATTATATTTGATGATGCTGAGTCTTTGTTAAATGCTATAAATTCCCTTATTTTAAATAGTATCTCATCTGGTTCTTTAATTGACTCTAGCCAACCTGGATTTATTCTTCACTCCCCCCGCGGTCTATTTTCCCCCACTATCATTACTATAGGGGAATGATCCGATATCCCCCTTGGGCAGTGCTTAATTCTTTCCACCTTCGGTACCGTGCCCACACTCCCCAGGATCATATCTATCCTGGAGAGCGTGGAATGCGTAGCAGAGTAACATGAATACTGCTGTACTTCAGGGTTACGCAACCTCCATATATCTACCAGTCCTAATTCTTCTAAAAAATTGACTTAGTTTGCTTTTCTCTACTATATCAGAAGAAGTCCTAATAGGGAACCTATCTAATTTATTATTCAGGACCTCATTAAAATCACCCATTACCAATACCGGGTTATCCCTTTTATCCTGTAAAAATTCATTGAGTTTAAGCAACACATCTAATTTAAATGGCGGCGGTATATAAACATTTGCAATAACATAGGCACCATTTTCGATCGTACAATACAAAAAAATATATCTTCCATTTTCATCAATGTCAATCTGCCTGCAGGAGAAATTCACTCCCGACTTTATCAAGACACTGACCCCCCTACTATATGTAGAGTGTACTGAATGATATTGGTGTTGATATTTCTTATTCTGCAGGGCCTGGGCAGTATGTTTAGTCAAATGAGTCTCCTGCAGACAGATTAACTCTACCCCCCACCCCTCCATTACAGCAAACACCGCTGTTTTCTTGGCCGGTGTCCCCAATCCCCTAACATTCCACGTTCCTATGTTAACTACAGTCATTTTGCCTTTTAGGGCCAAGATGGCACCGGGAATCCTGAAATATACATCCATTTACCACAAAACCTGCAACTATTATCCCTTCCAACCTACTCCATATTTTCACCCTCATAGTGGCATACCAACAGAAATAATAATCATATATACATGTACCAAACCCAGAGAATAGGAAAAAGAGAAAAGAGGAAGAAAAAAAAAAACCAAAAAAAGGAAAAAGAAAGGAAAAAAAGGGGACAATCCGCTTACTTTCCCCATTTCCTTTTCGCTTAATTTTTGTCTTCTTATAAACCTACTTCCTATGTTTGTGATACAACCATTCCTCTTATAACTTTTTATCCCCTTTGTGCAAAATAAGCAAAAGAAAAATAGAGAGCAAAACTTACAACTTCCTCTACTCATGTGCAAATATAAGCAAAAGAAAAATAGAGAGCAAAACTTACAATCCCCCCCCTCCCCCTCCCCTCTCTCTATTCCTTTCCCACCTACCTAGGTGTTCCCCTAGGGGGCTACAGGTGACCATTTTCCATTCTAACATCTCCTCTCTTACCCTTTCACACGTATCAGCTCCTCCCTCTCTGTGTGTCCTCCCCCCCCTCCATAATTACTTATTGAAATTTTTAAGCTTTTCTTCCCTCCCCCCCCCCCCATCCTCCATCCATCCATTTCCACAATGCTTCTGGGGAATTAAAGATCTGAGTCTCCCCCCATACTGTTACTCGTAGTCTTGCAGGATACATAAGGGCATATGGTACTTTAACCTTTGTTCATATTTATAACTAAGTTTTTTCACCATATCTTCCCTTATCCCTCCCCTCTCCCCCTGGTGAAAAATCAGAATAAAATGAAATTCTAGTTCCATTAAAGAGAATATTTCCTGCTTCTCTTGATTTCCTCAGTAACAAAACCTTATCTTTATAATTCAGGAACTTGATCAATAGCGGCCTAGGGAACTTTGCGGTTGGGAAGGCTCTGAAAGGGACTCTATGGGCTCTTTCAATGGAAAACGTTGCTGAAAATAATTCTCTCCCAAATAACTCAATTAGCCATTTCTCCAAAAATTCCACAGGGTTCGGGCCCTCACTTTTCTCTGGGAGGCCAACCATCCTTACATTGTCTCTGCGGAGCCTATTCTCCATCTCCTCCAATTTGAACGCATGTCTTGATATTTGCTACTTCATACTTTTTATATCTGCTATTAAGGGGAAAGTATCATCCTCTAGTTGGCTAATTCTCCCTTCCAACTCTGATGTTCTTTGCCCCATTTTTTCCAGCTCTTGTTTAACTAGCGTCATGTCTTCCTTCACTCCCCTCATCTGATCGCACAGTTCTTTAATTGAGCCGTTACATGTATTTACTGCCAGCAGTACATCTTTTAAAGTTGGTTCTCTCTCAGAGGGGGGACCAATTTCTGCTACTTCATTAGGTTTTATATTACCGTCCAATCTTACTGAGTCTGCTACACCCACCACCTCTGCTGTATTTTTAGTGTTTAAGCCTTTAGCCGTCCCAGAGATCGAGGCATTGCATGGTTGCCCCAAACTTTTCCTATCAGGGGGACCTCCTTGCTGTGTTTTAGACTGTACCCCTTTTTTAGGGGGGGTCTGTGCCGGAGCATGTGCATATTGCTCCAGTCTTGCTGCCGCCGATGCAGAAGCTGCCACTATCTGCTGCTGGGTTTGCTGAGGCTTTTTCTCCTTGGCTGAACGTAAATGTTGCATCGTTGACAAGACAATGGTGGCGAGAGGAGACAGCACCAGAAAAAAAACAGAGAACAAGAAGGATATATTATCTTTTTATGGGCACTTATTGAATTTTAACTAGCTGGGGTCTCTGCAGCGCGAGGTATACCAGACAGTGCCTTGTTTTATCACACAAAAGAGAAAGCGATTTTTCCCCGTATATCATATATCCGGCATCAAAGGTTATAGGTGACCATATAGAGCCAATATGGAAAGATCTTGTGAAGAGAGAGATAACAGCCTTTATAGTTTCCAAAATTTTTCTCACCTTGTCTCACAGTTCATTTTCACTCTCAAAAAAAAAAAAAAAAAAAAAAAAAAAAGCACTTTATATAATGCGCCCGGAGTTGACACTCTTAACTTTTTTTGCTAATATGCGAATATTGATTAAAAAGGGGACACACTGGTGGAAAAGTAACAGTCTTTATAGCTCCAATGAACTCCAATGAACTCCAGTAGCCCCCACAGCTTGCCGCGCAATTATCGCGCAGCTATCGCACAGTTCAGTTCCTAGAAAAGCGCTTTATATAGCATAGCTAGCATAGCTAGTGTTTCTTTGTGCCTTTTACTTTTGGGGGGGCTAACACAACAGGTTTTCAAAATAGCCTCAATCGATCTTTACAAGCGCCTTGCATGAGCGCATATACTCAACATAGCTGGGAACACAGTTCATCTCATATGCATCCACATTTCCTTATGCACTCATATGTAAAATATGTATAAAGAGGCAAAATGCAATGCAGTTCGTATGTTTTTCCTTGACTAAACCTTGAAATAGAGCCAGCTCCCTTACCCCCTCCCTGGGATGCGGTGATCCGTGCAGTACAATGTATCCTCCGGGTCGCTCCGGGTCATTCAGGTCACGGTTTTTGGAGCCGGGATCTCAGATTCAAACTCTCCCTCTCACGAGAGCCGGCGTGTGTCTCTACCACGTGTTTGCCGAAAGGCGCTCCTATTGGTTCCCGAGTCAGCTGTAGAAAGCAGCCTGATAGCCCAGCGCGAAGAGAGCCAGAGCCGAAGCCGGAGTCAAAGCAGGTCAAAAGCAGGGAGGGGGCTCGTACAGCGTCTTCACAGGGAGGGAGCTCATACAGCGGTTTCACATAGCTGGGAGGAGGGAACACACACAGAGGCTCTGCGTTCTCACTCCATCACGCCACGCATCTCCTCAGCCCACCACACGCGCACCACACATCCGGTCACTCCCCGGATTACACATTTTACTCAGCAGCCCACATATCTTACTCTAGGATTGATCTCTTCCTGACACACAAAAACACTCTGCAATCCATACCTAAGGCTGAAATAGGCCTAATAAAATGGTCTGACCATGCACCAGTATCCATTACCATTGCGCTCAGTGGGAACAGCGCAAAACACACTTCTTGGCGCATCATAGCTACCCGCATATCCACGTTTATTCCAAAAATAGTACACAAAGACCAGGTGGGCTTTGTCTCACTTCGTCAAGCCTCTGATGGTACCAGAAGATTTATAAATCTCATACAATGGGCAGAACACCACAAAGAACCTTCTCTGCTCCTTTCATTGGACATTGTAAGATGTTTGACAGAGTACACTGTTCCTACCTCAGAACAGTTTTCCTAAAATTCGGATTCTCAGGGAAAGTATACCCAGCACTCGTGGCATTATACTCCTCTCCCACAGCTAAAGTCTGGACCTCAGGAATAACATCTGATCAGTTTGAATTACCAATGGCACTTGTCAGGGATGCCCCCTTTCCACATCAATATTTGCCCTCCTAATGGAACCTCTAGCGGAAGCCATCAGAATGCATCCTTGTATCTCTGGCATAGGTTGGAGATGTTGCACACAAAATAGGTCTATATGAAGACCATGTTATTGTAGCCATGACAAACCCCCTCCAATCCCTCCCAGCCCTGCATGATCTACTAATGCTTTTTGATATTATATCCCTTTATAAAGTTAATTGCACTAAGTCCTCCATGATTAGAATAGGCCTAGATTGAACCACAAAAAACTGTCTCTCACACGCGTCAACTTACCCCTGGGCTTCATCTCACACAACTAACAACCCCTTTCAACAACATACTTCAAATAAACTACGAAGGCTTACTCAGCAAACTAAAAAAATGCAGCTCCTCTCTACGCTCAACAAGAGCTTCCTGGGCTGGGAAAATTGCAATGAAAAAATGTTCCTAATGCCTCGTGTGTTTTATACTTTCTCTGCACACTCCCTGTGCCCATACTATCCACTCAATTATCTATGCTACAAAGAGTCATTAACACCTTCATATGGGATAGCAAACATCCCAGAATAAAACATGCCAATATGTGCACAGCAACATCCAAAGCTGGATTGGGTGTACCAGATGTTAAGCAATACTACAAAGCCACCCTCCTAAGCCAAACTAAACACTGGTGGTCACTATCGAAATGCCCTCATGGGTCCACAGATATTTTCCTAGAACACCCCATCAGACCGCTTCCTGCTGCAATCTGGCTACAATACAACCCACATTGGAATGGTCAGGGGTGGGTAGTGGGGTCCCACAGGGTTCTGTGCTGGGACCAATCCTATTTAATTTATTCATAAATAACCTGGAGGATGGGGTAAACAGTTCAATCTCTGTATTTGCGGATGATACTAAGCTAAGCAGGGCAATAACTTCTCCACAGGATGTGGAAACCTTGCAAGAAGATCTGAACAAATTAATGGGGTGGGCAACTACATGGCAAATGAGGTTTATGTGGAAAAATTTAAAATAATGCATTTGTGTGGCAAAAATACGAATGCAATCTACACGCTGCAGGGAGAACCTCTGGAAAAGGACCTGGGGGTTTTAGTAGCTGACAGGCTCACCAATGGCATGCAATGCCAAGCTGCTGCAAGCAAAGCAAACAGAATATTGGCATGCATTAAAAAGGGGATTAAAGGGGGGCGTGGCCGGATGCCATTAATGATGGCTGCTCAATAACACAGTTCCGGCTCTCAGTGGCTCCATAGGGCTAACAACGCAGGTAACGATCGGATAATAGAGGCGACCTTACCCCACCAGACATCCACGTCGCCAGGAGGATGTCCAAACAGAGGAAGGAGAGGGGAACTCCTAGGAAAATGACTGTCAAGAAAGACGCCCCGGTAATCCAGCTGTTCATGGAAGATCTGTCCGCAACGGGGGCACGCAGGTGCGTGCGGGTGCGCGATAATGCGAACGGGTGCACGCAAGAGGCTTATTTAAAGGAGTCTGTCACCATGCCTTCTTGCTGTCAGGTCTACAGTGTTTCCTGAGACCCTTGCTACTCGTTATCTACCTGCCTGATTCCTGTCTACCTGGCCTACCTGGCCTGTTCCTGACGACTCCTGTTTGCTGCCTGCCTCCGACCCGGCTTGTCCCGACTACTCTTCTGCCTCTCCCTTTGGTTTGATAACTGCCCGTTTGTTACCGACCCGGCCTGCATCTCGACTACCCTCCTGCTTCCGTTTGGTACCTTCTCTGCCCGCTAGTGTTGAGACCTGTCTGACCTTGCCAAGTGTTCCTGTCTGACCACAGAGCACCTCCTTGCAGCCTGCTGATCCAGCGTTCCTGCCTGACCACAGAGCACCTCCTTGCAGCCTGCTGATCCAGCGTTCCTGCCAAACTACAGAACACCTCCTCGCTGCCTGCTGTTCTGGAGTTCCTGCCAAGCCACAGAGCACATCCGTGCTGCCAGCAGTTCCAGTGTTTCTGCCATTCTACAGAACACCTCCATGCTACCTGTTGCTCCGGCTGTTCTACAGAACTCCTCCCGGCTGTCTGCAGTGTTCCAGTTCTCCAGTTCCAGCCCGTTGCTCTTGCCAGTCTCTCTTCAGCCGCCTCTGAGGTCCAGACTAGCCCGACATCTGCCACCTGTCAGGTACTTGTGCTCCCCTGCACTCTTGAGACCCTGTCTCCACTACCAGGGGTTCTCAAGCCAGAGGCATACGAGAGGCCACTCCCTGCATTCTGGGCTCCATCTCCAGGTATGTGACAATGACAGAATTCTATCCCCCACTGACAGCCAAAATGGGGCCGGGCATGGCTCCATACCCAGAAGAAAAACAATCAATGATACCTGCTCTCCAGCATCATTCACATCCAACAGCCCAGTAAAATCAAGACCCAGACTGGCTGCTGAGGAATCACAGCACAACAAGGTGAGCTTGTCACAGTCTCCCCCTTCTGTTCACACAGCTATGAAAAGCTATGAACAGCTCCATAGCTACTTTCCCCACCACAAACCAGCCTGTGCTTGACACTACTTTAAAAGATATGGTGCTTTACCTGCAGAGTTCTATTCATGTTGATATCCTATCACTAGGGCACCAGTTCAAAGCTGATATGAACATGCTAGAAGACCGTGTATCACATCTAGAAAACAAAATGGAGGAATTTACCTCTAACTTCAATGAACTGGTGGATGCACACAGGGAGAGGTAAGATGACATGGAATAGATGAAAGCTAAAATAGCTGATTTGGAAAATCGTTCCCGTAGTAATAATGTGAAAATAAAAGGCATTCCAGAAACCATTAAACCTGCAGCATTAAAAGAATATTTCACTAAACTCATGTCAGTTATCCTGCCAGAGAACCCACCATCTGAACTACTCATCGACCAAGTCCACAGGCTTCCTGAATCCCCCAACCTACCAGATAATGTGCCACGCGACACGATCGCCCATATCCATTTTTACCAAGTCAAAGCAAAATTCCTCTGGACCACCAGAAACCCTGCAGCACTTCGCAACAATACAGTGGCATATCCTTCTTTGCTGATCTCTCACATTCACGATGAGTAAACGCAGGAACCTGGCCACCATCACAAAACCCGTACTCAACCACAACATTATATACAAATGTGGTCACCCAGTAAAATTGGTGGTTGCCAAAGATGGGAAAGAGCACAATATCTGCTCTCTTGAGGAAGGATTGACCCTGCTGTGTCAATGGAATATCCTGGAACCTTTACCTCAGTGACTCAAACGTGCACCACACCAAAATCACACTGACTCACATTGGGATGAGTCTGATCGACCAGATGAGATGATTACTTAAACAACCCTCATGGTGAGTACAACCCTACTCCAGCCCCGATTGTTGCCCTGAGTATAATCCAAGCTGTTTACTGTCTGTTTAATAGTCGCGGTTCGCCGCACATTTTAGTCCTTGTAAGGGATTCACCTTTTTTAAGGAGTAGTCCGTGTTTTCTCTTTTATCTTTTTTATATTTTTCACAGTTTTATGCTCAACTATATACGCTTTGATAAGCATCTGAGTCTTTAACACACTCTTAGAGTGAGCAATTCTTATAGTGAACTCCACTGACTGTCAAATTATCCCAGGATAAAGGAATTTCTCCACCTCCTAAAACTCTCTGGTTAGGCTGAAAACCACCTGCTTCCTCCTACACCCACTACCTCTGGGACCCACAAAGGGTCTCCAAATCCACATCTTCAAGCAGAAATGCCATTCACAGTCTCATCCTGCAACGTCAAGGGGCTGCGTAGCCCAAACAAGAGGTACTCTTTATGGACTCAAGCTAACAAACTAAAATGCGATGTCTTGTGCCTTCAAGAAACACACTTCTCCAGCAACAACCCATCATTCTGATATGCAAAATCAACACAGTTGTATATACTATCGTCAACATGTACACACAAAATATGAGACAAATCTCGTCATCTATAACATATGGAAGAAGATCCAGAAGAAACGGAAGGGAAGCCTGCTGATATGTGGGGATTTCAATGCAGTCCCAGATGACTCCCTGGATACCACAGGACCAACCCCAAAGAGTAAAAGGCCATCCACCCTGAACAAGTTTCTCAAGTCCAATGCTCTGTATGATGTTTGAAGATGTCAACACTTCACGGAGCAGGACTTCTCCTTTTTCTCCAAACCCCAATTGTTCGTATTCGCGAATAGACCTATTCCTAACTGCCAATTTCTTGCTTCAGGACATCACATCCTCTGACATTCAAAACATCAAATGGTCGGACCACTCTCCCATCTCAATATGCATGGGAGGAAAGAACGCAACAGGGAGCATGAACAGGTGGTGTAATGATGTATTTTTAATGTCCACACCGGCTAACTCTAAGTATATTCGTAGTCGAATCCAAGAAATTTTTGCGAACAATGCACCCTCTGCTATGAACCCTTTCCACACATGAAATGCCCATAAGGCATTCATTAGGGGAGTGTTGCTGAAGCTTAGCTCATAGGCCAAATGACAAAGGACACAGCAGCTAGACTCACTTCTAGCCACCATTGAAAGACTAGAAGATGAAAGCAAAATTAGGCCAAACACGGCAACAAGTAATCAGCTGTCTTAATACAGAAATAAATGACGTACCTTACTTTCAGCACAGCATACAAAACACTTAAGTAAACTTCCCTCACTCGTTTATGCTAATGACAATAAAGCAGGCAAATTGTTGGCATCCCAACTGAAACAATGAGTTGCTAAACAAAGAATATTCCACCTCATACACCCCACCCATGGAGTGCAAAATCCAAAAGATATAGCCAATGCCTTCAGCACCTTTTATAGCTCCCTGTATAACCTGAAAGATGTCCCACTAACATCACAACACTCCGAATCTTTGATCTCTGAATTTCTGGACAGCATTACCCTACCTAGATTGTCTGATAAACAATTACAAGACCTCAACAAACCCTTCACAGCTGATGAATTAGAAACATAAATTGTATCCCTTCCAAGCAGCAAAGCCCCGGGTCCTGATGGCTTTTCAGCTGAATATTATAAGCTATTCTCAGCCTCTCTGTCTCTGCATTTAACATCGACTTATAACGCTGCTGTGTCCTCTAGCGATTTTCCTTCTGAAAGGTTATTTGCAACTATTGTCACTTTACCAAAACCTGTGAAAGAGTTGGTATCGCCCCAAAATTTTCGCCCTATTTCACTACTGAATGTAGTTTTAAAAAATATATGCCAAGGCCATTGCTAGCAGATTATTGGTCCTTATGCTCACACTTATAGACCCTGACCAGGTAGTTTTCATATCGGACCGTCACGCCACCAGGAAAATTATAAACTTAATACACCATGCCGAAACTATTAAAACTCCTACCATATTTCTAACACTCGACACCAAAAAAGCCTTTGATAGGATTCACTAGGACTATCTACACCACACAAATTTGTCTTTTAAGGCAATATACTATCTGCAATCGAGGCCCTTTACACTACCCCCTCGGCACAGGTCTTGACAGATGGCATACTGTACTTTCTGACAAAGTTCCAATTACCAACGGTACTAGGCAGGGGTGCCCTCTGTCGCCTATTATATTTACTCTTCTAATGGAACTCCTAGCACAAAAATTAAGAACACACCCCTCTATTCTAGGAATTTCTATATTAAAAAAAGAATACAAAACAACTCTCTTTGCTGATTATATCATCCTGACTATCACTGACCTGGCCTCTTCCTTATCTCCCCTGTACTACAAAATCAATGTAGCCAAATCCAATATCCTAAGCGTGAATCTCACCAAAGCATCTAGATCCCAACTTCAAAGATCATTCCCTTTCAACTGGGTCTCATCCTCTATGCCCTACTTAGGGATCACTTTAACAGTTCCATCTTCTAAACTCTTTCAATCCAACTACCTTCCTATGCTCACTTCCTGTAAATAGGAGATGAACAGATTGAGCAAATTCTATCTAACATGGTCAGGAATAAACGCAGCCTTCAAAATGCTACTGCTACCAAAGCTACTGTACTTATACTGTGCTCTGCCCATCCAAATCTCAACGGCTGTGAGATGTGCCCTAGGTGCTTATGTGTGGCTAGGTAAAAGACCAAGGTGCCCTTATCACATACTCATTAAACACAGAAAAATGGGAGGAATGAGATTCCCAGATATGAAGGACTACAATGCGGCAGTAGTACTGGACAAACTAAGACACTGGTTCATTCCATCCAATGCCAAGCACTGGGCAGATATTGAACAATACCTGATCCCATCGGGTCTCCTAAGATCCTTTCTCCTGGCCCAGTCCTTCAACAGAAATACCCCCAAGATCAATCACCCCACCATACAAGCTGCACTGGAAGCATGGCGATACTTTATCAAAGTTAGTCCTACCTCTCTGTCTACATCATCAGTTCCTATCACCATGGAGATATTTAAATTCTTAATACCCAATCTGTCCCTCAGACAAGGTTCCCCCTAACTTCGAACCCCATCCAAAACCTATTGTCCAATGGTAAATGGCTCACTTTCAACATCATAAAAAAAATCATACAAGGTCTAACACCTGGACCAATTCACTCTTATGCAAATTTCGGCCTACCTTTGCCGGAACCCAATTCCTTCTCGTGCATTACCTAAATCAGCCTGGTCCTATTAGACATTGTCCTCACCTAAAGTGAAGGGCATTTCCATCCTATACAATCTCCTTCAAGCTAAAACCGTGTTTGTAAAATCTTCCTCCTTACAGTGGGAACAGGAATTGGGCTCTGTTTGGCAAAAGGCCATACAATACAACTCAATTTTCACTAAATGCATAACCTACTGGTAAATCTCCCAGAAAATACTTCACAGGTGGTACCTAACACCAGTACGTTTAGCAAAATGTAGAAGCATCAATGACAACTCGTACTGGAGAGGCTGTCAGGGAGTGGGCACCCTAATTCATGTATTATGGGAATGCCTGAATCTTAAAAAGCTTCTGGAATAGGGTTTTCACACTTATTTCAGAAGTCACTGGCTGCTTGGTGAAACCAAATGCTGCACTAGCTCTACTCAGCATAGGAGCGAATACTTTCCCTGATGAATTCAAGTCGATGGTAATTCACAATTTATTTACTGCTAGATTACTGATCCTCCATAAGTGGAGTGGTTCCTAATATTTCTGATTTAACGACTCAGATGAAGCTTACAGTGAGCTATGAGCACTGTTTAGCACTCCAGCTCTGGAAACTAAGTCAGTTCCATAGAGCCTGGGATCGGTGGATTATTACCCAGACACCATATCTGGACAAATGTATAAGGTCATAGAATAGTAGTCATATTTACTTTAGTGCTTCAAGGAAGAGGTACTGTTTTTCATACTCTAGGACACTAGCCCCTGGGAGCTCTCTCCCCTGGGACTAGTGCCCTAGCAATACATATTATCAGCTTCCCTTCTGTTTGTTTTGTACTCATCAGTTCAACATGTAGTTTGAGTAATCCACATTAAGTATACGCTCCCGTGATAGAGTTTTTAATTCCGATATTAAGCGGTACACTGCAACTCAATGCTTTTCTTCTTTCTGTATATTTTACCCAACACATATGCTATTTTTAAGCTACTTTGTAATGTTTGAAAAATTCAATAAACACTATGCTTAAAAAAAAAAAAGATAATTCTCCCACTCTAAAAGACTCGGGTCTGGCCGCACCTGGAGTATGCTGTCCGGTTCTGGGCACCAGTCCTTAGGAAGGATGTGCTGGAACTGGATAGAGTCTGGAGAAGGGCAACAAAACTAATAAAGGGTCTGGGGGATATTAGTTATGAGTTAAAGATGAGCCGAACACCACCCGGTTCGCACCAGAACATCCGAACAGGCAAAAAATTTGGAAGAACACACGGACACCATTAGTCTATTGGACACGAACATGAAAAATCAAAAGTGCTGATTTAAAGGCTTATATGCAAGTTATTTTCATAAAAAAGTGTTTGGGGACCTAGGTCCTGCCCCAGGGGACATGTATCAATGCAAAAAAAAGTTTTAAAAATGTCTGTTTTTTCGGGAGCAGTGATTTTAATAATGCGAAACAATAAAAATGAAATATTCCTTTAAATATCATGCCTGGGGGGTGTCTATAGTATGCCAGTAAAGTGGCACAGTTTTCCCTTTTTTAGAACCTTTACCGCAGCAAAATTACATTTCTAAAAGAAAAAAAAGTAATTTAAAACTGATCGCGGCTGTAATGAATTGACCCGCCTACATCGGAGGCACCCGCCGTAATGAAGGTCCTCTCAGATGACAGTTCTTTTATAACTGAGGGTGACCCCTGCCCCTTTGATGCACGGGGACATCCCTATGGGGGACATCCCTATGGCTTCCCTGTAGCGTCAGAGGGGGTGGGCCACCCAGTTATGTAGCCGGGTGACCCCGCCCCCTCTGATGCATGGGGACATCCCTATGGCTTCCCTGTAGCAACAGAGGGAGTGGGGCCACCACGGGTACATAACCGATTGTCCCTGCCCCCTCTGACATTACGGGGAAGCCATAGGGATGTCCCCATGCGTCAGAGGGGGCGGGGTTACCCGGTGACATCACCGTGTGGCCCCTCCCTCAGTTATAAAAGAGTTGTCACCTGAGAGGACCTTCATTACGGTGGGTGCCTCCCATGTAGGCGGTCGGTCACTCTTTTTTTCGGTCCATCGGCAGAGCAAGAGAAGAAAAAGAAGACTACGTGGGACAGTTTTATTTTTTTAGTTTTTAATAAAGGACTTGTCCCCAAGCCGTACCATGTCATTTTTAACATTTTCACACTTTTTTTGTGAAGTGGTAGGGGTACATTTGTACCCCGTTACCATTTCACACGGGGGAAGTCGGAATCTGGGGGTCCCCTTGTTAAAGGGGGCTTCCACATTACGATAAGCCCCCCACCCGCAGACCCCCACAACCACCACCAACCAAGGGTTGTGGAGATAAGGCCCTTGCTGATGGGGAGAAGGGTCTGGTATGGATTTTGAGGGGGACCCCCACGCCATTTATTTTTTTAATTTTGGCGTGGGGTTCCCCTTAATATCCATACCAGACCTGAAGGGCCTGGTATGGAATTTGGGGGGACCCCCATGCAATTTTTTTTAAATTTTTGGTTCAGGGTTCTCCTTAATATTTATACCAGACCCAAAGGGCCTGTTAATGGACTGTGGGGAATCCCATTCCGTTTTTTCAATGACTTTTATGTGTATTTCATTATAGCCATGAGTACTTTTAAATGACTTTTTTTCCTTTAGAAATGTCATTTTGTGCAGGGACTGTTGTAAACACGGGAAACATGCGCCACTTTACAGGCATACTATAGACACCCCTCAGGTACGAAATTTAAAGGAATATTTCACTTTTATTGTTTCACTTTAAGCATTATTAAAATCACTGCTCCCGAAAAACTTTTTTATGCATTGATACATGTCCCCTGGGGCAGGACCCAGGTCCCCAAACACTTTTTATGTCAATAACTTGCATATAAGCCTTTAAAATTAGCACTTTTTATTTTTCATGTTCGTCTCCCATAGACTTTAACGGTGTTCGCGTGTTCGAACACATTTTTTGCCTGTTTGCATGTTCTGCTGCGAACCGAACCGGGGGGTGTTCAGCTCATCCCTATTAATAATATGTAAGGTATTTGAGGTTATGTTAAGGGAAATTCAGAAACGTGTCTGCAACAGAGATATTCTAAGTAACAACCAGCACAGATTTATGAAAGGTCATTCTTGTCAGACCAACTTGTAATTGTTCTATGAAGTAACTGAGAAATTGGATGGTGGAAATCCAGTAGACATGGTCTATCTAGATTTTGTTTATCTAGCATTTGATACCTTACCACATAAATGTTTGATCTATAAAATAAGGTCTGTTGATGAAATTGTATGTACATGGATAGGAAACTGGTTATATGAACAAGTCCACAGAGTAGTGATAAATGACAATTTTTTTGTGATATCAGAAAATCAGTGATGCAAAGGCCCTGGTGTGCTTGTAGATCACAAGCTTAGCAATAGCATGCAATGCCAAGCTCCAGCTAACAAAACTATCAAAATACTCTCATGAATTAAAAAGGGCGAACACTCAAAAGATAAGTCAATAATTCTTCCCATTTACAAAACACTGGTTCAGCCGCAGCTTGAATATGCAGCTCAGTTTTGGTCACCAATCCTCTGAAATAACATTGTTGAAAGAGTTCTGCAGGGCAACAAAATTAATAAAGGGGATGGAGGACCTTAACTATGAGGTTTGATTACATAGATTACAATTATTCACTCTAGAGAGAAAGCATTTAAGAAGGAATATAATTACATTGCACAAATATATTAAATGTGACTCTAGTAACACATAAACTGTTTACTCTAAGGTCCCTGAAATGTAAACATGGCCATGATTTGAGGTTAGAAGAAAAGAGGTTCAACCTTAAAAAGGGTTCTCTACTGGAAATCCCTTCCTTCGTACTCTTTTTCCACCCTTATAAACTATGGAAATTATGATTGACAAAAAAGCTAATTTCTGGATTTGACCCTTTATTTAGATACAGAAAATAGTATTAAAGGTACTTCTCTATATCGAAAAGCAACAGCTTTTTTTCTTCTTTTTTTTTTTTTCCTTGCACGCTTCTAGTGCATATCCAATGTCTCTAATAAGATAAACTCACTATGGCCAAAATCTTTTTGGCCATATCTTAATATCTTAATTTTAAAAACTTCAACTAACTCCTCTGGGGATCCAGCAAGACCCCACGGTTGCTGGTGAGCAGCCTCTAGTACCACAAACCACCCATTGCGTTAAAACGCATCCGCATAAGGTTCAGCGCTCTTACATCACAAATATTGCTTAATTATTCTAGTGAACAGGGTTTTAAAGTAAAAGCTGATAAGCTATTTGATACAGCACTAGTACCCTCAAGAAAGCATATCCACGTGCCAAAGTACAAAAAAGGAGGACTTTATTTCCAAACATAAAATGTCTAGTAAGAATGGCACCCCACTGATCAGACTAATTACAAGATACAATAAAAAAATGGGGATATTAGAAGCATCATCCTGCTTATCCTGCGATTTATGCTCAAATGAGCACATTATTTGAAAGATGTTATGGTACATAGCCATTTTAATATGACACAAGACACTTTCACTCTGTTGCAGAAACTTTTAAATGTGGTTCCTATAATAAATGTAGTAAAACCTTTACAACTAGAGAATTTAGATTACCCAATTGGGAAAAAATATTTTGTTAACTGTTCTATTGTGGGAGTTATCTATCTAATGGTTTGCCAATGCAACTCATTTTGCACCGGTAAAACAAAATGCAAAGTCAGAAAATGAAGTTATGATCATATTGGAGACACTGGGATTTATATTCATCCATTAGTTTATATTTTTCCAAGCATCATGGGTATGATTCATATTCAGATTCATAGCTTTAGATCAAGTTTCCTTGTCAAGCAGAGGTAGAGATCTTAATATATAATTGCTGCAAGCAGGTTGTAGGTGGACCAAACTTTAAGCAACTATACCCCAGGGTTAAATGACAAGAATAGTTTTGTGCTTCTTTTGTAATATACCGGTATACTGTGAATTGCATACTGTATTTGGTATGTAGTATACTTTGGTGAGTGATACTGATATAATTGGTAAATATTATATTTGATGTTTAAAATTGTGGTGGTACCCTGTAAGGCATGATTTGGGGTACATGGTAGGTTTCATTCATTGCATAAGCAGGTACACAATGAATTCCTCCCTTTATTTTTTCCCCTTAATGCCTCAGCCATCTCTATATCTCCATATTCACTTCTAGTTTTCATATGTGGCCACATTGCCCTCTTGTGGCAGTTTAGTAGGCCTCTGGGGTGCAAGTTTGGTGACAGGGTCCAAGGTGGAATGGTTCCAAATAGGTTCCCTAATTGGAGTGCATTTGGACACACCATGTCATTTCTGGTGTGCGTATTGACACACTTTCATCACTTGGGGGTGCATTATGACACTTTCATGTCACTTCTGGGCGCATCATGACTTCATTGCTTCACATACAGTGCACACATGGAGGCTTGGAAGGGTATTTAAGGGGAGAATTCATCCTAACTTTACATCCTGTGTCATTCAAGGCTGGGAGTTTTTTTCTCAATCATGACATGGTTGATTGTAGGTATCTTCTGGTACCTGTAATTTAGATGTATCTCCTAGGAGGTAATCTTGCTAGGGTTTCCTATATGAGAGGTCTGCTTTCCCATGTGGGCATTGTATGTTTGATGGTGTGGCTCCATCTATTTCCCTGCCTATCTACAGACTGCTGAGACCCATGCCTATATCTAGATATGGAGGACCAAAACCTAAACTTGTACATGGTTTTATGATCACTTACAAGTTCAATACATATATGAATTTCCATACTGACTATACAGTATATGCAATGGGATAACTATATCTTTATGTTTTTCCTTAAAGTGGATGTGAACCCGATTTATGAAATTTGAGCTGGGCACATATATCTACAGTACAGTACAGTTTTTATAGCTCTCTTCATAGCATTATGTCCCGCAGCTCTGTCTGGCTCCAATCCTTTGTTATCAGCCTGATAACTTTTGACAAGCTCTCCCAGATGGGAGCTTGAAGTGTGTTTTGGGGGAGGCTGCTATAAATAGATTAGCAGGCTGCTAAACTATTCACAGGCAACCTGTGCATGTGTGGGGAGGGGTTACCTTTCCTCCAATCAGCTGTCTCAGTGTTTAGCAATAATCCACTCCTACACCAGGAAGAGAAATTTCTAACAGGACGTGTACTTTCTAAACAGTATATAAAGGTGAAGACAGCAGATACAGTATACATGTAAAACTTATGTAGGGAGATTTTTTTTACCTCTGTGTATCATCTGAGGCTGTTCACTTCACTGGGTATATGTGAGGGTTTACATCCACTTTAAGGGTATGTTTCAGGGTGCACATACAGTACATCCTTAATAAAGTTGACGCTATTCCACAAAATGCATTAGATGGACAACCATATGTGCACAATTTGAATATGTATTTTGGATAAACAATCATATTGATGTGATTTAAGTACATGCTTTGAAAGGTAACATTTTAACAAATGTCTTTTATTAATGTAACAATGTATGTATAATCAGCATTCATTGTAGGGTGATACGCTATACATTATGATTGAACCCCTTTAATTTATGGTGATACTGGTGTAATCAATGTCTTTAGAGGTTTATGTATTAATAAAGTCATATGTATTATCTTTTATATTAAAATGTATTGTTGTGAGATTGTTATCACCAAATATCCCTGTTGGATTGCATAATACATTTATCAGTAAATAATTTAGGATAGGGTGTGACCTTGATATACCTCCCTGGTATCAGTACTTATATTTTTATCCTCTAATAACATCTTTCTCTTCCTATGTACAGAAAGAACATTAGATCAGAACTGTAGTTCTGATCTAATGGCAAACGCCAAACATTTGCCATTAGCAAACGCCAGGCCATCTGGAACAGTGTGCTTCAGACTGATCAATGAAAGATAGAGTTGTTTGGCAACAGTAACAGTTGACAGATTCACTACAAATCAAAAACAACATTTCAAGAGAAGAAACTCATAGCAGCTGCGAAACACACCAAATAATGGGTCAAAAAGATGAAATAGAGGGTTAAGGATTGCCCCAGTCAATAAAATTTTGTAGCGAAATTTTGAAATGGGTAGTTCATGCAACGACACCCACAAAGATATTGCAATTGAAGGAATTTTGCATGGAGAAATGCTCAAAAATGTTGATGTTATTATCAAAGACTGGTAGGCAGTTTATAAAAAATGCCTAAAAGAGGTCCTTTCTTTTAAAGGGGATAATTCCAGCTTCTGATGCCAAGGGTGTACTTACCATTTTCATAGTACACCATTACATCTATTGTTTTTTTTTTTTTTTTTTAATTATTGTAAAGGCATATTTTTGTGCATTTATTTTCAAGTCTATAACATTTATCTGCAGGCTCCTCAAATATGGACGTATGCAAGAAAACAGAATGTTTTCTGTGCACATCCAATTATGTCTATGGGTGGCTATATTCACTTAACTTTCTAGGTAGAGAAAATATGCTGGAATTTCACATTGTGTGGGTTCAGGCACCTATTTGCAAGATGCCTTTTTTTTGTTTTTCTGTAAGAAGCATAAAAAAAAAACATAAGGCTAACAACAGTGCCAAGGAGAAAATGTATTCCTTGATTTTTTTGGGGTATTCAGTGCACGTGTTAACCAAATCATATGACAAAACTGAAATATGCTACTGCATGTGAAATTAGGTATAAGTGGCACAAATTTTTTTTCAAGCTGACAATAAAATGGGCTTTATTTGTTAACACAGTACAATTAATGACAATCTACTATTCTTAGAAGAAATGGATTTTGTCTGTTGTTTTGATGGGCTACCAGAACTGTCTCTTTAAATGTCACAAAGTGAAACATATAGAGCAAACTACATTTATTTTTGTTTCATATTCATATCTATTTTTAAAGGTAACACATTTATATAATGCACTTGTGTTGGGCATAGTCATGTGTCTCTTAGAGTATTACCATAAGATTTTCATTGTAGAATAACCTGCAGGGCTGGTGCTACCACTAGTCAAACCAGGCAGCCACCTAGGGTGAACTGCTGCCTAGGGTGCGTGGCCACTGGTGATCCTACTCCCTCTCTCTGCAGCCAGCAATCAACTCTCAACAGGCAGCCACACGTTCTGTGTCCCTCCTTACATAGTGTCACTGTGTCAGAGGCGCAGCGGACAGTGTATTTGTCACGACTGAATGGAGGAAACATCCCCTGCAGTGCTGCGCACCTCTGATCATCAGTGACCTGTCTGTTTTTCACTGCATGCGGTCACATCACCACCAGTCTTTGAGTGAACATTATTGTCCAACGGTGACCATCCTAATGCCAGCTCTGCCTCTCTGCCCAGTGCACACACGCAGCGTGATTCCTAATCCTGCCCCCCCCATCGTGGAGGCCACTCTACCACCTAGCCTGAACAATGACAGCGTCAGTGGAGTCACTGGTGGTGCTCTGGGCTTGGTGACAGGTGAAGCTTGCCTGGAGGACTCACCGAGGCAGGCAGAGTTTAAAATTGTTTGTTCCTCGCACATGCAGTGGCAGGGTCACGTTGGATGCAGAGCAGTCTGCAGAACCCCAGACCATCACCTGGTGAGTAAAACACTGTCACTGAGATTGCATTATCGCATGTAAATGTATATACAGATATAGTGTATAAAGATTGATCTGCCAATCACATGTGATGTGTGTGATGTGTGTGTACCCCCCCCCCCCCCCCGATGAGGCTGCATTTATGGGCGCTGGTGAGGCTGCATTTATGAGTGCTGGTAAAGCTGCATTTATGGGTGCTGGTGAGGCCAGGGCTCGAGCCAAGGGAAGGGTCGGCAAAATTAGGGTTCGCCTAGGGTGTCAAAAATCCTTGCACCAGCCCTGATAACCTACATGTGCTTCAATTTCTTCCACCATGGTACAATTTTTTTCTCCATAATGACACAGAGCAAATGTTGCTAGAAATAAACATATGGGTTAATTTACTAAACTCATTTGGGCACCAGTCCTTAGGTAGGATGTACTGGAAATGGAGCGAGTACAAAGAAGGGCAACAAAGCTAATAAAGGGTCTAGAGGATATTAGTTATGAGGAAAGGTTGCGAGCACTGAACTTATTCTCTCTGGAGAAGAGATGCTTGAGAGGGGATATGATTTCAATTTACAAATACCGTACTGGTGACTAGGGATGAGCCGAACACCCCCGGGTTCGGTTCGAACCAGAACCTTCGAACGGACCGAAAGTTCGCGCGAATTTTCGAACCCTATACGTTATAATGGACGCGAACGTTCGAAATCAAAAGTGCTAATTACAACGGCCAATATGCATGTTAATGTCATAAAACAGGTTTGGGGACCCGGGTCCTGCCCCAGGGGACATATATCAATGCAAAAAGAACTTTTAAAAAAACTAACGTTTTTTCGGGAGCAGTCATTTTAACCACTTCAGCCCCGGACCATTTGGCAGCCAAAGGACCAGAGGTCTTTTTTCAATTTCGCACTGCACTACTTTAACTGGTAATTGCGCGGTCATGCAATTTTGTAACCAAACGAAATTTGCGTCCTTTTCTTCCCACAAATAGAGCTTTCTTTTGATGGTATTTGATTGCCTCTGTGATTTTTATTTTTTGCGATATAAACGGAAAAAGAGCGAAAATTTTGAAAAAAAAAGAGATTTTCTACTTTTTGTTATAAAAAAAATCTAATAAACTCAATTTTAGTCAAACATTTGGGCCAAAATGTATTCAGCCACATGTCTTTAGTAAAAAAAATGCCAATAAGCGTATATTTATTGGTTTGCGCAAAAGTTATAGCGTCTACAAACTAGAGTACATTTTCTGGAATTTACACCGCTTTTAATTTATGACTGCCTATTTCATTTCTTGAGGTGCTAAAATGGCAGAGAAGTACAAAACCCCCCCAAATGACCCCATTTTGGAAAGTAGACACCCCAAGCTATTTGCTGAGAGGCATGTTGAGCCCATTGAATATTTTTTTTTTTAGTCCCAAGTGATTGAATAAAGACAAAAATAAAAAAGATTTTTTTTTTTTTCAAAAAGTTGTCACTAAATGATATATTGCTCACACATGCCATAGTTATATGTGGAATTGCACCCCAAAATACATTTTGCTGCTTCTCCTGAGTATGGGGATACCACATGTGTGGGACTTTTTGGGAGCCTAGCCGCGTACGGGGCCCCGAAACCCAAGCACCGCCTTCAGGATTTCTAAGGGTGCAAATTTTTGATTTCACTCCTCACTACCTATCACCGTTTCGAAGGCCATAAAATGCCAAAATAGCACAAAACCCCCCCAAATGACCCCATTTTGGAAAGTAGACACCCCAAGCTATTTGTTGAGAGGCATGGTGAGTATTTTACAGCTCTCATTTGTTTTTGAAAATGAAGAAAGTAAAGAAAAAAAAAAAATTTTTTTCTTTTTTCAATTTTCAAAACTTTGTGACAAAAAGCGAGATCTGCAAAATACTCACAATACCTCTCAGCAAATAGCTTGGGGTGTCTACTTTCCAAAATGGGGTCATTTTGGGGGGTTTTATGCCATCTGGGCATTCCATGGCCTCCGAAACTGTGATTGGCAGTGAGAAGTGAAATAAAAAAATTACACCCTTAGAAAGCCTGAAGGCGGTGATTGGTTTTTGGGGTTCCGTACGCAGCTAGGCTCCCAAAAAGTCCCACACATGTGGTATCCCCGTACTCAGGAGAAGCAACAGAATGTATTTTGGGGTGTATTTCCACATATGCCCATGACATGTTTGAGCAATATATCATTTAGTGACAACTTTTTGTAAAAAAAATATATATATTTTTTTTTTTTTTCATTATTCAATCTCTTGGGACAAAAAAAAAAAATATTTAATGGGCTCAACATTGCTCTCAGCAAATAGCTTGGGGTGTCTACTTTCCAAAATGGGGTCATTTGGGGGGGTTTGAACTGTCCTGGCATTTTATGCACAACATTTAGAAGCCTATGTCACACGTCACCCACTCTTCTAACCACTTGTAGACAAAGCCCTTTCTGACACTTTTTGTTTACATGAAAACATATTTTTTTTTTGCAAGAAAATTACGTTGAACCCCCAAACACTATATATATTGTTAAAGCAAAGGCCCTACAGATTAAAATGGTGGGTGTTGCATTTTTTTTTTTCCACACAGTATTTGCGCAGCGATTTTTCAAACGCATTTTTTGTGGAAAAAATACACTTTTTTTTATTTTAATGCACTAAAACACACTATATTGCTCAAATTTTTGATGAAATAAAAAATATGATCTTAGGCCGAGTACATGGATACCAAACACGACATGCTTTAAAATTGCGCACAAACACGCAGTGGCGACAAACTACATACATTTTTAAAAGCCTTTAAAAGCCTTTACATGATACCACATTAGATTCACGGAGGAGGTCTACTGCTAAAATTACTGCCCTCGATCTGACCTTCGCGGTGATACCTCACATGCATGGTGCAATTGCTGTTTACATATGACGCCAGACCAACGCTTGTGTACGCCTTTGCGCAAGAGAAGGGGGGGCAGGGGTGCTTTTTTTTTTTTTTTTAGTTTTTTTTTTTTTTATTTAGCTTTTTTATTTTATTTTTAAACTGTTCCTTCCATTTTTTTTCTTTGTTATGATTTTTATTGTTATCTCAGGGAATGTAAATATCCCCTATGATAGCAATAGGCAGTGACAGGTACTCTTTTTTTGAAAAAATTGGGGTCTATTAGACCCTAGATCTTTCCTCTGCCCTCAAAGCATCTGACCACACCAAGATTGGTGTGATAAAATGCTTTCCCAATTTCCCAATGGCGCGGTTTATATCCGGGAGGGGGGACATTCCCTCCCACTGCTTGTAAAAGCAGTCTAGAGGCTAATTACCCGCTAGAATTGCTTTTACATGAAAGCCGATCACTGGCTGAAAAGAATGATACCAAGATGATACCTAAACCTGCAGGCATCATTCTGGTATAACCATTCAAAGTCCAGCAACATACTGGACATATATTGTAATCTTTTTTTTTTCATGCAGCCTCTTGGCTGAACGAAAAAAAGAGATTGATTGGTGGGTATGCCCACCATTAGAATACCTCCCTTCATCCACCCACTTCTAATGATGGGCATACATGCACCATTTATATATGCCGATGCATGGGGGCATCCTCCCGCAAAAGTTATGCCGTGTACACACGGTCGGAATTTCGACCGTATGTACGTGGCATTAGGAGCCAATCGCTCCCCCCCCCTGCTGCCCCCATGCTTCGGCATATATGCTCTTTTTTTTAACTGTGGTGGTGAAATCACCTCCTACAGCGTTGGAGTCGCGGCTTTATGTATCGTGGGAGCAAACGCTGTTGCTGTCAAGATAAATAAATCCGCGTTGCAACTGAATGGCGCACCTGAAAACAAAAAAATGCTCAACACTAAAACACACAGTAAACAAAATTACATACCTGAAAAGCAAGCATGATAAAACATAATAAAACATAATAAAACATAATAAAACATTGCAGAATAGAATGGAGTAAAAAAAGAGCAACAATAGAGAGAGAATAGAGTGAGAGAGAGAACAATAAAACGACAACTATTTTATTTTTTTTTTATTTTTTTGAGATTCACAGGTAAAAAAGCTCCTGACTGAAGCGACTGAATCAAAACGCTACCACAAAAAAAATGTTAGCGATCGCAGGGATCAGGCCTGACTCTGCGAACGCTGCAGTTATGTGTGCTTAGTGTTTTGTAAGTGACAGTGATCGATCGATACTGCACTTGGGTGGGCTGGGCTGGGCGGAGGGGGAAAACGCAGGTGCTAGCAGGTATCTGGGCTGATCCCGCTAACAATGCGTTTTTTTTTGGAACCCTAAACTGCTGGGACGCTAGTATAGATCTGATCAGATCAGATATTGATCTGTTCAGATACTGTGCCACTAAGGGAGGTGTATGCTTTGTGCGTGGGTGTTTGCGGTACTGGCACTAACCTGGGGCGACGCAGACCTTATTTGACCCTAAAACCTAATTGATATCACCCGCCGGGCGATCAGGGGGTTAAACCGTTATTGGGTAATAAATGGCGGGTGCCCTGACAGTATAAAAAACAAGCTAACTAACCAGCGTCACCCGTAACAGTAATACAAAAAAAAAACTGGTTACCTAGCGACACTAATGCAGCGATCAGAAAAACGATCGCTTAGTGACACTGGCAAAAGGGGGTGAAAGGGTTAACTAGGGGCAATCAGGGGGTTAAAACCTTTATTAGGTAATATATGGGGGTACCTGACGCTATATAAAAACCTGACGGGGAACCTAAATAACGAAATAACTAACTGGCTAACCAGCGTCACCAGTGACAGTTATACAGTGATCACTGGTGAAAGGGTTAACTCTAGGGGCAATCAGGGGGTTAAAACCTTTATTTAGGTTGTAATATGGGGGTACCTGACCTATAAACCTATTTATGAACCTATATAAACATGGCGGTTACCTAAAAAAAAAAAATGGTTACCTAGCGACACTAATGCAGCGATCAGAAAAACGATCGCTTAGTGACACTGGCAAAAGGGGGTGAAAGGGTTAACTAGGGGCAATCAGGGGGTTAAAACCTTTATTAGGTAATATATGGGGGTACCTGACGCTATATAAAAACCTGACGGGGAACCTAAATAACGAAATAACTAACTGGCTAACCAGCGTCACCAGTGACAGTTATACTGTGATCACTGGTGAAAGGGTTAACTCTAGGGGCAATCAGGGGTTAAAACCTTTATTTAGGTTGTAATATGGGGGTACCTGACCTATAAACCTATTTATGAACCTATATAAACATGGCGGTTACCTAAAAAAAAAAAATGGTTACCTAGCGACAGCAGTGACACTAATACAGCGATCAGAAAAACGATCGCTTAGTGACACTGGCAAAAGGGGGTGAAAGGGTTACCTGGGGGGCAATCAAGGGGTTAAACCTTTATTAGGGGGGGGTGGGGGGCTACCTTGGACCTAAAACTAACTGCCCTGACAGTTATTACAGTCACACTGACACTAAATGCAGTGATCAGTAAAAAAATGATCACTGCAATTAGTGACACTGTGACTGGGGGGGGAGGGGGTGATCTGGGGGGTGATCAGGGGGTGACAGGGGGGTGTTTTGTGTGCCTATGTGTACTGGTGTCAGTGTACTGTTTGTGCACTAACCTTTAGATGTTCACAGCTCGGCGTTCCGGTCACATAGACCGGCGCACCGAGCGTGACATCACTTCCTCTGCCTGTGTTTTGATTGACACAGACAGAGGAAGCATCTGATTCGCCAGGAGCGATCGCGAGGGGGTGGCCAGAAACCACTGGCCGTCCCCTCATCCCGGATCGCTCCTGAAGCGATCCCGACCGTCCCCGCCGGCCGGGGGGGGTCCGATCGGACCCCCCACCCGCCGGAAGAATGGCACGTACAGGTACGTGGTTCTGCCTGTACGTGCCATTCTGCCGACGTATATATACAGGGGGCGGTCGGCAAGTGGTTAATGATGCATAAAGTGAAAAAAAAAAAGTGAAATTTTCCTTTAAATATGGTACCTGGGGGGTGTCTAAAGTATGCCTGTGAAGTGGCATGTGTTTCCCGTGTTTAGAACTGTCCTTGCACAAAATGACATTTGTAAAGGAAAAAAAGAAGCCATTTAAAACCACTTGCGGCTTTAGGTTTGATCTTAAGTAGAATCTGAACAGGTACATTATGAAGTGTAGCTCCATCCCAAAAAAATCTATTTTTAAGCTTTTTGGAGAACATAGGGAGGGGTTATCACCCCTGTAACATTTGCTGTCTTTGCACATGTGTTCAGAACATGTCACCTCACTTTCCGTCCCAATGACAAATGTTTTTGGAAAAGTGGGGTTTTAATTGAAACAAGGATTGGTGATAAAGTATCAGTAGAGAGGAGATACCTTTTTCCCAAATTAAATCTAACAGGATAGAATTTCCCTTCCTAGGGGTAGATTTCCTCTCACTTCCTGTTTTCTCTTTCCATTTGCAAGTAGGAGTCGTTTGTAAGTTGGATGTTTGAAAGTAGGGGCCTGGCGTATATACTCTGCAGAAATTTGCCCTATTAGATGTTGGTGTAGCCACAAGACTGGTGGGCACAGGAATGGGCCCTGCTGTGAGTTAATAGATCAAGATTTGTAATTGCATGCACCTGTTGAACAGGGCAGAAAAATTGGGGGTGGTGGTGGTGGTGGTGGTGGACGGTTTTGCCACAAGACTGTAAGCTCTCACAGTTACTCTTGGTGGGCGCAGGAATGGGCCCTGCTGTGAGTTATTAGATCAAGATTTGTAATTGCAAGCACCTGATGAACAGGGCAGAAAAATTGGGCCTTTGGCGGTGGTGGTGGACGGTGTTGCCACAAGACTGTAGGCCCTCATAGTTACTCTTGGTGGGCGCAGGAATGGGCCCTGCTGTGAACTATTAGATCAAGATTTGTAATTACCCGCCCCTGTTAAACAGGGGCTGAAAAATTGTGCCTTAGGCACTGGTGCTGGTGCCACAACACTGCAACCCCTCACAGAGACTGTACTTGGAGCACAGCAGTCACACGTGTTGCGAAGCATTTTTTTTTTTAAAAATTGTAAGTACACGCCCCTGTTAAACAGGGGCTGAAAAATTGTGCCTTAGGCACTGGTGCTGGTGCCACAACACTGCAACCCGGCCCTCACAGATACTGTACTTGGAGCACAGCAGTCACACGTGTTGCGAAGCATTTTTTTTTAAAAATTGTAAGTACACGCCCCTGTTAAACAGGGGCTGAAAAATTGTGCCTTAGGCACTGGTGCTGGTGCAACAACACTGCAACCCGGCCCTCACAGATACTGTACTTGGAGCACAGCAGTCACACGTGTTGCGAAGCATTTTTTTAAAAAATTGTAAGTACACGCCCCTGTTAAACAGGGGCTGAAAAATTGTGCCTTAGGCACTGGTGCTGGTGCCACAACACTGCAACCCGGCCCTCACAGATACTGTACTTGGAGCACAGCAGTCACACGTGTTGCGAAGCATTTTTTTAAAAAATTGTAAGTACCCGCCCCTGTTAAACAGGGGCTGAAAAATTGTGCCTTAGGCACTGGTGCTGGTGCCACAACACTGCAACACGGCCCTCACAGAGACTGTACTTGGAGCACAGCAGTCACACGTGTTGCGAAGCATTTTTTTTAAAAATTGTAAGTACACGCCCCTGTTAAACAGGGGCTGAAAAATTGTGCCTTAGGCACTGGTGCTGGTGCCAAAACACTGCAACACGGCCCTCACAGAGACTGTACTTGGAGCACAGCAGTCACACGTGTTGCGAAGCCTTTTTTTTAAAAAATTGTAAGTACACGCCCCTGTTAAACAGGGGCTGAAAAATTGTGCCTTAGGCACTGGTGTGGTGGCATGGATCATTGAGGAGGAGGAAGAGGATAGTCAGTGAACATAAGAGGACAGTCACTCAGCATCAGCATAGGCAGTCTTGAAGGGATGTGACATTAAAAATTATTCGGTTATATCCGCCTCAGGTGCCTGGTAGCTGGTGGTGATCCAAGACTGATTCATTTTGATGAATGTCAGTCGATCAACCGAGGCGGTGGACAGGCGCACCCTATGATCAGTCACAAATCCTCCAGCAGCACTGAATGTGCGTTCGGAAAGAACGCTGGAGGCAGGACAGGCCAGTAGCTCAATTGCATACTGTGCAAGCTCTGGCCAGTGATCCATCCTCAGGACCCAGTAAGCCAGAGGATTTTCGGTGGGAAAGGTGTCCAAGTCTGACCTTGCCCCAAGGTATTCCTGCACCATGTATATCAGACGCTGGCGATGGTTGCTGGAACCGATCATACCTTGGGGCTGCGGACTAAAAAATTGTCTGAACGCATCGGTCAGACGTCCACCTTCCCCACCGCTCCTTCTGCCACTGACCGAAGCCTCAGCAACTCGTCGCCCAGGACCAGGAGTTTGTAGCCTCCCAGTTTCTGGGAACGCGTTGCACAGACCTTTCTGCAAGGCCTCCCTGAGATGTCTCATCCTCTGCTCCCTCTGCGACGGCAAGATAAGGTCCGCAACCTTACCCTTGTACCGCGGATCAAGGAGAGTGGCCAGCCAGTAATGGTCCCTCTCCTTGATCCGAAGAACACGAGGATCCTTCCGCAGGCTTTGCAGGATCAGGGAGGCCATGCAGCGTAGGTTAGCTGAGGCATTCGGTCCGGAGTCTTCTGGGTCACTGAGGATGACATGATCGCCAGCCACCTCCTCCCAGCCACGTACAAGTCCACTGGCTTGTTGGGACTGTACATCATCCCTAAAAGACTGCTGCTGCTGATGCTGAGTGCCAGGCTCCACCTCCATGCTCACACAATCCTCCTCCTCCTCCTCCTCCTCCTCCTCCTCATCCTCTTCCTGTGTGATGGGTGGGACAGAAGGAACACTGTCCGGATAAAGGGGGCCTTGAGAGGCAAGGAAGTCCTCCTCTTCCTGCCTCTGTTCTGCCTCAAGTGCCCTGTCCATTATCCCACGCAGCGTATGCTCCAACAGGTGGACAAGAGGGACAGTGTCACTGATGCATGCACTGTCACTGCTCACCATCCTCGTGGCCTCCTCAAATGGTGAGAGGACAGTGCATGCATCCCTGATCATGCTCCACTGACGTGGGGAAAAAAAACCAAGCTCCCCTGACCCTGTCCTGGTGCCGTAGTCGCAAAGGTACTCATTGATGGCCCTCTGCTGCGTGTGCAGTCGCTGCAGCATGGCCAACGTTGAGTTCCACCTGGTGGGCATGTCAGATATTAGGCGGTTCTTGGGCAGGTTCAGCTCCTTTTGCAGCTCAGTCAGCCGAGCACTGGCATTATAAGATCGGCGGAAATGCACACAGACTTTCCTGGCCTGCCTCAGGACATCCTGTAAGCCTGGGAACCTGCCCAAGAACCGCTGCACCACCAGGTTGAGGACGTGAGCCATGCAGGGCACATGGGTGAGCTGCCCCTGTCGCAGGGCGGAGAGGAGGTTGGTGCCATTGTCAGAAACGACCATTCCTGGCTTAAGCTGACGTGGCGTCAACCACCTCTCGGCCTGCCCCTGCAGAGCTGCCAGAACCTCTGGCCCAGTGTGGCTCCTGTCCCCCAAACACACCAGCGCAAGCACGGCATGGCATCTTTTTGCCTGCGTACTTGCGTAGCCCCTTGTACGCCTACGGAGCACCGCTGGTTCCAAGGACAGAGCACTGGAGGAAGAAGAAGAGGAGGGGGTGGAGGAGAGAGGTGTGTCACAACCAGTAGCAGTAGTCGCGTTTTGGAGGCGTGGTGGCGGACAACCTCCAACACTACTGCACCTTGTCCTGCATCCCTCCCAGCTGCCAATAGAGTGACCCAATGGGCCGTGAAAGAAAGGTACCGTCCCTGTCCATGCCTGCTGGACCATGAGTCAGCGGTAATATGCACCTTACCGCTGACCGCCCTGTCCAGCGAGGCATGGACATTGCCCTCCACATGCCGGTAGAGAGACGGAATCGCCTTCCGCGAGAAAAAGTGGCGTTTGGGAACCTGCCACTGAGGAACCGCACATTGAACAAACTCATGGAAGGGGGCCGAGTCTACCAACTGAAAAGGCAGCAGTTGAAGTGCTAGCAATTTAGCAAGGCTAGCATTCAACCGCTGGGCATGTGGATGGCTGGGAGTGTACTTCTTTCTACGGTCCAGCAGCTGGGGCAGGGAAATTTGCCTGCTGCATTCGGACGTCGGTGTACTGCAAGTACTTGGTTGTGACACACCGAATTCTACACCTTCAGTCCTCTCAGAGCAGCTTTCAGAGAGGACTGAAGGTGTAGTGGGGATGGAGATCCCAGCTGAGGAGGAGCAAGGAGAGGTCCGCTTAGTTCTTTGGTGTGGGTCTTTTATGTGTGCCTGCCAACGAGCTGCATGGCAGGTCGCCATATGTCTGGTCATGCTTGTCGTGCCCAAGCGGCTGATGTTTTGGCCACGCGAGATACGCTTGAGACAAATATTGCAAATAGCAGTGGTGCGATCTGCTGCACTCGTCTCAAAAAAGGCCCACACCAAAGAACTTTTCTGATAACGTGCAGAGGCAGCGCCCTGCACAGGCGGAGCTCTGCGGTGTTGTACAGTTGCTGTGCTGGCCTCTACCTGGCCTCCAGGGGGCATCCTGCCTCGTTGGACATGTGACGCCGCATCCTCCTCCTCCTCGTCCTCCTCCTCATCCTCTCTCCCTTGAGGCAGTGACCTCATCATCCCCTCCCTCTTCACCACTAGAGCAAACCTGGCAGTAAGCTGCAGCTGGTGGAACTGTACTGCCAGATTCCTCAAGCTGGGTATCGTCATCCGAGCCTTCGAATCGTTGGGCATCCTCCTGGAGCATGTACCCAACACTGTGCTCAAAGAGTTCGGGGGACTCCTCAGGAGGACATGGTGGGTCTAGGGAAGGGGTGGCTGATGATGCTCTGTCAGTACCCTGAGCCTGGGTGAGAGAGGATGAGGAGGATGAGGAGGGCTTGGTCATCCATTCTACCAAGCCTTCAGCATGATGCGGCTCCACATGTCCAGCTGCCGAAAACAAAGACGCGCGTGTCCCATGGCCACGTGCTGATGACGATGCACGACCACGTCCACGGCCACGTCCACTAGAAACAGAGCCTGCCTGCCCTGTGTTCTTGGCTCTGCACGCTCTGCCTCCCCTTGGCGGTCTTCCAGCCATTGTAGTCGGTAGTCCTGTGGGTGCTGCTGAGAAGAAAATATAGGAGCTCTGTGTGATGCCACTAACACACTAGAAGTCCTATGGGTGCTTCTGCAAAGAAAATAGAGGAGCTCTGTGTGATGCCACTAACACACTAGAAGTCCTGTGGGTGCTTCTGCAAAGAAAATAGAGGAGCTCTGTGTGATGCCACTAACACACTAGAAGTCCTGTGGGTGCTGCTGAGAAGAATATATAGGAGCTCTGTGTGATGCCACTAACACACTAGAAGTCCTATGGGTGCTTCTGCAAAGAAAATAGAGGAGCTCTGTGTGATGCCACTAACACACTAGAAGTCCTGTGGGTGCTTATGCAAAGAAAATAGAGGAGCTCTGTGTGATGCCACTAACACACTAGAAGTCCTGTGGGTGCTTATGCAAAGAAAATAGAGGAGCTCTGTGTGATGCCACTAACACACTAGAAGTCCTGTGGGTGCTGCTGAGAAGAATATATAGGAGCTCTGTGTGATGCCACTAACACACTAGAAGTCCTATGGGTGCTTCTGCAAAGAAAATAGAGGAGCTCTGTGTGATGCCACTAACACACTAGAAGTCCTGTGGGTGCTTCTGCAAAGAAAATAGAGGAGCTCTGTGTGATGCCACTAACACACTAGAAGTCCTGTGGGTGCTGCTGAGAAGAATATATAGGAGCTCTGTGTGATGCCACTAACACACTAGAAGTCCTATGGGTGCTTCTGCAAAGAAAATAGAGGAGCTCTGTGTGATGCCACTAACACACTAGAAGTCCTGTGGGTGCTTATGCAAAGAAAATAGAGGAGCTCTGTGTGATGCCACTAACACACTAGAAGTCCTGTGGGTGCTTATGCAAAGAAAATAGAGGAGCTCTGTGTGATGCCACTAACACACTAGAAGTCCTGTGGGTGCTGCTGAGAAGAATATATAGGAGCTCTGTGTGATGCCACTAACACACTAGAAGTCCTATGGGTGCTTCTGCAAAGAAAATAGAGGAGCTCTGTGTGATGCCACTAACACACTAGAAGTCCTGTGGGTGCTTCTGCAAAGAAAATAGAGGAGCTCTGTGTGATGCCACTAACACACTAGAAGTCCTGTGGGTGCTGCTGAGAAGAATATATAGGAGCTCTGTGTGATGCCACTAACACACTAGAAGTCCTATGGGTGCTTCTGCAAAGAAAATAGAGGAGCTCTGTGTGATGCCACTAACACACTAGAAGTCCTGTGGGTGCTTATGCAAAGAAAATAGAGGAGCTCTGTGTGATGCCACTAACACACTAGAAGTCCTGTGGGTGCTTATGCAAAGAAAATAGAGGAGCTCTGTGTGATGCCACTAACACACTAGAAGTCCTGTGGGTGCTGCTGAGAAGAATATATAGGAGCTCTGTGTGATGCCACTAACACACTAGAAGTCCTATGGGTGCTTCTGCAAAGAAAATAGAGGAGCTCTGTGTGATGGGACTAACACACTTCAAGTCCTATAGGTGCTTCTGGGAAGAAAATATAGCTCTGTGTGTGTGATGGGACTAACACACTTCAAGTCCTATAGGTGCTTCTGGGAAGAAAATATAGCTCTGTGTGTGTGATGGGACTAACACACTTCAAGTCCTATAGGTGCTTCTGGGAACAAAATATAGCTCTGTGTGTGTGATGGGACTAACACACTTCAAGTCCTATAGGTGCTTCTGGGAAGAAAATATAGCTCTGTGTGTGTGATGGGACTAACACACTTCAAGTCCTATAGGTGCTTCTGGGAACAAAATATAGCTCTGTGTGTGTGATGGGACTAACACACTTCAAGTCCTATAGGTGCTTCTGGGAAGAAAATATAGCTCTGTGTGTGTGATGGGACTAACACACTTCAAGTCCTATAGGTGCTTCTGGGAACAAAATATAGCTCTGTGTGTGTGATGGGACTAACACACTTCAAGTCCTATAGGTGCTTCTGGGAACAAAATATAGCTCTGTGTGTGTGATGGGACTAACACACTTCAAGTCCTATAGGTGCTTCTGGGAACAAAATATAGCTCTGTGTGTGTGATGGGACTAACACACTTCAAGTCCTATAGGTGCTTCTGGGAACAAAATATAGCTCTGTGTGTGTGATGGGACTAACACACTTCAAGTCCTATAGGTGCTTCTGGGAACAAAATATAGCTCTGTGTGTGTGATGGGACTAACACACTTCAAGTCCTATAGGTGCTTCTGGGAACAAAATATAGCTCTGTGTGTGTAATGGGACTAACACACTTCAAGTCCTATAGGTGCTTCTGGGAAGAAAATATAGCTCTGTGTGTGTAATGGGA
Organism: Lithobates sylvaticus; assembly: GCA_028564925.1. Lineage (NCBI taxonomy): Eukaryota > Metazoa > Chordata > Amphibia > Anura > Ranidae > Lithobates > Lithobates sylvaticus. The sequence continues at coordinate 306,320,210 of CM053026.1, read as the reverse complement.
CTAACACACTTCAAGTCCTATAGGTGCTTCTGGGAACAAAATATAGCTCTGTGTGTGTAATGGGACTAACACACTTCAAGTCCTATAGGTGCTTCTGGGAACAAAATATAGCTCTGTGTGTGTGTGATGGGACTAACACACTTCAAGTCCTATAGGTGCTTCTGGGAACAAAATATAGCTCTGTGTGTGTGATGGGACTAACACACTTCAAGTCCTATAGGTGCTTCTGGGAACAAAATATAGCTCTGTGTGTGTAATGGGACTAACACACTTCAAGTCCTATAGGTGCTTCTGGGAACAAAATATAGCTCTGTGTGTGTGATGGGACTAACACACTTCAAGTCCTATAGGTGCTTCTGGGAACAAAATATAGCTCTGTGTGTGTGATGGGACTAACACACTTCAAGTCCTATAGGTGCTTCTGGGAACAAAATATAGCTCTGTGTGTGTGATGGGACTAACACACTTCAAGTCCTATAGGTGCTTCTGGGAACAAAATATAGCTCTGTGTGTGTAATGGGACTAACACACTTCAAGTCCTATAGGTGCTTCTGGGAAGAAAATATAGCTCTGTGTGTGTAATGGGACTAACACACTTCAAGTCCTATAGGTGCTTCTGGGAACAAAATATAGCTCTGTGTGTGTAATGGGACTAACGCACTTCAAGTCCTATAGGTGCTTCTGGGAACAAAATATAGCTCTGTGTGTGTAATGGGACTAACACACTTCAAGTCCTATAGGTGCTTCTGGGAACAAAATATAGCTCTGTGTGTGTGATGGGACTAACACACTTCAAGTCCTATAGGTGCTTCTGGGAACAAAATATAGCTCTGTGTGTGTGATGGGACTAACACACTTCAAGTCCTATAGGTGCTTCTGGGAACAAAATATAGCTCTGTGTGTGTAATGGGACTAACACACTTCAAGTCCTATAGGTGCTTCTGGGAAGAAAATATAGCTCTGTGTGTGTAATGGGACTAACACACTTCAAGTCCTATAGGTGCTTCTGGGAACAAAATATAGCTCTGTGTGTGTAATGGGACTAACACACTTCAAGTCCTATAGTTTCTTCTGGGAACAAAATATAGCTCTGTGTGTGTGATGGGACTAACACACTTCAAGTCCTATAGGTTCTTCTGGGAACAAAATATAGCTCTGTGTGTGTGATGGGACTAACACACTTCAAGTCCTATAGGTGCTTCTGGGAAGAAAATATAGCTCTGTGTGTGTAATGGGACTAACACACTTCAAGTCCTATAGGTGCTTCTGGGAAGAAAATATAGCTCTGTGTGTGTAATGGGACTAACACACTTCAAGTCCTATAGGTGCCTCTGGGAACAAAATATAGCTCTGTGTGTGTGATGGGACTAACACACTTCAAGTCCTATAGGTGCTTCTGGGAAGAAAATATAGCTCTGTGTGTGTGATGGGACTAACACACTTCAAGTCCTATAGGTGCTTCTGGGAAGAAAATATAGCTCTGTGTGTGTAATGGGACTAACACACTTCAAGTCCTATAGGTGCCTCTGGGAACAAAATATAGGAGCTCTGCCTGCCTGCCACGAACACACTACAAGTCCTATAGGTGCTTCTGGTAACAAAATATAGGAGCTCTGCCTGCCTGCCACGAACACACTACAAGTCATATAGGTGCTTCTGGTAACAAAATATAGGAGCTCTGCCTGCCTGCCACGAACACACTACAAGTCCTATAGGTGCTTCTGGTAACAAAATATAGGAGCTCTGCCTGCCTGCCACGAACACACTACAAGTCCTATAGGTGCTTCTGGTAACAAAATATAGGAGCTCTGCCTGCCTGCCACGAACACACTACAAGTCCTATAGGTGCTTCTGGTAACAAAATATAGTAGCTCTGCCTGCCTGCCACGAGCACACTACAAGCCCCTCTTTCTCAATCAATCTTTGTAACTGAATCTATCTAACTCAATCTCTGTAAGTGAATCTCTCTAACTATCTAAATGCAGCAGAGTGTCACAGAATCAGCCTGCTCAATCTGCGCCGGAACAGCATGTGACCGGCGCAGACGGCGTGGCGGCGTTTTATAGGGGGGGCGTGTACTACAGCCCCTGAGCTGTAATTGGCTACAGGCGTCCTGCCTGTAGCCAATTATGGCTCTTCGAGTTTCCGGGGCTGTGATTGGCCAAGCATGCGGGGTCACAGTGCATGCTTGGCCAATCATCAGCCAGCAATGCACTGCGTCGGCCGCGCCGGCCGCAATGCATTGCGGGGCCGCTCGCAACACACGAACGTGATGCGAGCGGCCAAAATAGTTCTGGGCTCGCCGAGCGAGCGAACGCCCGGTGCTCGATGCGAACGTGGGTTCGCATCGAGCACCGGGCCCATCCCTACTGGTGACCCCGCAATAGGGATAAAACTTTTTCGCGGAAGAGAGTTTAACAAGACTCGTGGCCACTCATTAAAATTAGAAGAAAAGAGGTTTAACCTTAAACTACGTAGAGGGTTCTTTACTGTAAGTGCGGCAAGGATGTGGAATTCCCTTCCACAGGCGGTGGTCTCAGCGGGAGCATCAATAGTTTCAAGAAACTATTAGATAAGCACGACCACACCATACCTCACCTACTATGTAACTATGTAACTTTGCATACAATGCTAAATCTGGTGCAGCTCTGCAAAGAAAAAACAGTCGACTTCCAGGGTTTTTTGTCAAAGCTTAATTGAACAAGCTGAAGTTATAAACTGATTACATACCATGCAGAGCTGCACCAGGTTTTACACTCTGTAGTTTTAGTAAATAAACCCCATAGTTATTGAATGCTTCTATATTTAATTTTGCTGTTGAAACATTTTTTTTCTTTTCACAAAATACAAATAGGCTATATTTAAAGCTACCTGGAAATTTCAAAATATTGCATAATTTAAAATGTAATTATTCCAAATTTGAATTACTAGACCAGAATGTAATCTTATGCCCCGTACACACGGTCGGAAATTCCGACAGAAAATGTCCGATCGGACCATGTTGTCTGAAAATCCGACCGTGTGTGGGCTCCATCAGACTTTTTCCGTCGGAGTTTCCGATGGAAAAAATTTGAGATCCTGCTCTCGAATTTTCCGACAACAAAATCCGATCTGACTTTTTCCGATCGTGTGTAGAGAATTCCGACGGACAAAGTGCCACGCATGCTCAGATCAAATTAGGAGACCAAACCTATTGGCTACTAGCCTCTACGTAGTTCCGTTATACGCAACGAACATCACCATTTTCAGAATGATCGGATTTTCTGACAACTTTGTCCGACCGTGTGTATGCAACACCAGTGTCGGACAAAATCCGTCGGAAAAAATCCGACTGATTTTGTGGTCGGAATTTCCGACCGTGTGTACGGGGCATTACAGTTTCTTTAAAATGAAGCGTTATTCATGTACTTATAACAGTTATTAAAAAAACTAGCCATGTATTTGCTCTGGCATCAATAATTTCACTAGATCAATGAATTGTAAATCTAGGTCACAGTTTGATCCCACATTATATGTATAGTCTCCTAAAATAATACTAAAATAACTCTGTCAGGTATTAGTGATGGACTCCTGGCAGTGCTAAAACATTGATGATCTTGTGTGACCTTTCCAGAGTAATAATTTACAAAACACTGTACTTGAATACTACATTATCATTTATTAGAAAGCTAGATAAATTAAGTATACAATATGCTGTAATCAATTTGTGCAACGATTGTACCATTATCAATTGTTCTATGTAAAAAGACAGAATTATGTTGGTGGGGCAGAGGGTGGACAGTCTTTGGAATCACTTTTACCAATGTGAATGAGGTAGTCATACCGAAACAAGACATGAACTCATGGACCCTAAGCTATGAAATAGCCCAGACCTGCCGTATTTCACATGATCACATCTGTGGTGCATTTATAGCCTCATATTAACTTATATAATACACAAACAGCTAAATTATAATTTTCTAATGATTTCAATATAGTATTGAAAATATTACAAACATAAGGAATCAGAACACTCTTTTTTCAATTGCCCCTAGACCTTGTCCCTTGTTTCTCTAAACTTTTACAGCCTTTGATTAAGCAACTGTCAACTATTATTAACTATTGACCACATTCCCATGCTTCGGTCTATTGAGAATATGTTTAATTCAATATGTATGAGGAAATCCTTTTGAATTTACTCTCCTGTGCTCTCAACAAAGCCAACAGTACTGTATGATAGTTCATTTATGCATATTTATGCTAGTAGGTTGTTTTAATTAGTTGTTTGTAGTTGGTTTGTTATCAAGGATTTAAATGTGTTTTTAATTAATGTTTCTCTTAATGCAGTTTACTTCTATCTTTATCCTGAAATTTAAAAAACATTTTTTGGGTAAGAGTAAAAAATTGGATTATTCCCAGTTTTGCTGAAGGATTGCCCAGGTCTATCTAAGACATACTTCATTTAACCAAAGTATATTCTCTTGTTTTTGCCAACCTCATGGCTTGAAAAGCTAGAACACCAACGTCTGGATGATCTCTCTCATGTGTTTACTTCAATGCTCACTCAAACATAATAATGGGGCAATCTTTTAGATAATTTTCGAATAATAAACTAGGAGGTGTTGTTGTCTTATATTCTTGTCAATACAGAATAATAACCTGTGAAATTATCTCATGTAAAGTTTAGAGTGTAAACTAGACAGTTTTATCATATGATGTAATTGTTAATTTAGCTATTACTAATGGAAATACCTAACAAACATCTATACAGTATGTTACACTTTGTTGTATTTCTAAATGTAGTCAACAATAAATGGCTTTCTGTGTCACATTCTCGATCTTTGTTGCTGGCAGTTATATTTTCAGGTAATATATAACATTTTGTAACAGATATTGCTAGCCCTGGCTGTAGGTGTTTGTTTTGTATATGTGTGTTGTGTACAGTTGTGGAACACTAATTTACAGCAGGTAAAATAAGTATTATTTTATTATTATTATTATTTTTCGGTATACTGCACACCATCTCCACCCTGGAAGGTGGCATGACACTCCTACAAGCCTGGGGGATCCTGCCGGACCCCCAACATAACCCCCAACATAACCAACTTGACCCTGAAGGTAAACCAAATCCTTTTACCTTTAGAGTGAACTGAGAAAAAATCAAAAACAAACATCACTAATTAACTGGCCCACACTACTGCATTGAGCGATTCTCATAGTCTGGTCTGGAAATGCGCTCACACACCTGCTTTCTGAACTTACCCCCATTATTGGTCGGCTGCTCATCAGAGCTCTTGTTGCTGACCCACTTGTTTGTTGCACTTTGTTGCACTTCAGTGTGCGCTCTGCTGTTATTTTCTCCCAGTTCTTCTACTTTTACCACAACCGCTTACCCAACAACCGCTTACCCAACTCCAACACAAATTCATAGCCAACATCTATGAATATCCTTCATATATAACCTACCGTATATACTCGAGTATAAGCCGAGTTTTTCAGCACATTTTTTTGTGCTGAAAGTGCCCCCCTCGGCTTATACTCGAGTCAAGCACTTTTCTGCAGCAAAAAAAAAAATTCCGGGGCCACTTGGGTCTAGGAGTCCCAAATTTGGTGTGCCAACCCAGTGGACCTAGCACTATAACATATCCAAGTATGGGGTTCCTAGCACTAAGTGGCCCCGAGATACGGGGCCCCAAAGTCGGTTCGGAAAATGTCATTCTCTGCTGCAGAAAAGTGCTTGACATTTTCTTACCCGAATTTGGGGCCCCATATCTCGGGGACACTTGGAGCTAGGAACCCCAAATTTGGCATTCAAACCCAGTTGAACTAGCACTACAACATATCCAAATATGGGGTTCCTAGCTCCAAGTGACCCCGAGATACAGGGCCCCAAAGTCGGTTCAGAAAATGTCATTCTCTGCTGCAGAAAAGTGCTTGAGATTTTCTGACCCGAATTTGGGGCCCCGTATCTCGGGGACACTTGGTGCTAGGAACCCCAAATGTTGTATTCCAACCCAGTGGAATTAGCACTACAACATATCTAAAGATGGGGTTCCTAGCACTAAGTGACCCTGAGATACAGGGCCCCAAATCGGTCAACTGTGTCCATCTGCATGGGCACAGTGAGGCTGCAAATGGGCATCGTTGACCCTCTTTTCCACTTACAGTAGCTGCGCATTTCTCACCCTAGGCTTATACTCGAGTCAATAAGTTTTCCCAGTTGTTTGTGGTAAAATTAGGTGCCTCGGCTTATATTCGGGTCGGCCTATACTCGAGTATATACGGTATATTGCATATCGTTAAATTGGTTGGTAACTTTTCTCTTTTTCTAGCACTCTGACATATCCTAACGTCAACCTTCTCATCCAACATCATCCGAATTCTGAAGAGTAAACCCATCTTCCGTTAAAACCAACTCTGACAGTACTCACTACCTGACTCTCTGCATCACAACTAATATTTTTTTTTTTTAACATCTTTTATTTTAAATTTTTTACAATACAATACAATACATTTTCATCTTTTACAATTTCCCCTATTTCATAGTCTCTCATCAATCACACACATTCTCTATGATCTGTATTACTTGAAATTCGCTTCTGCCGTTTCCCTTACGCTTTCTTCCACTCCCATTCTCAATCCCCCAAACAACACAAATATAAAACAACACAAAATAATAAAAAAAAAAAAAAAAAGCCCCCACCTTATGTCACCCCCGTCTCCCCCCTATATACAAAATAGGGTGCCCATGTGTCCCAATACTCCTCCTCCTTTTCCTTCATTGCCATTGTCAAATTTTCCATTTGTTGGATTTCTCCCACTCTGGCCCACCATTGGGCCCTCGTGGGCGTTACATCTTTTTTCCACAAAGCCGGGATACAGGCTCTCGCCGCCGTGAGAAGGTGTTTTAATAGTGATTTTTTGTATTTTTCCACCGATATAGGGACAACGTTTAACAAGTATGCAGCCGGATCTTCTCCAAGAGAAACCCCTGTAATTTCCTTTACTGCTTCCTCAATCTTTTCCCAGTAGTCTCTAATTTTATCACATTCCCAAAAAATGTGCAACATTGTGCCCTCCGATTTCCCACATCGCCAGCATGTATTTGGCATTTGCGGCAATATACCATGTAACATACTTGGAGTCCTATACCACCGGGTAAGGATCTTATATCCCCCCTCCTGATATCTACTTGCTATTGATGTTTTGTGGACGGATCTCAAAATTTTTTCTTTTTGTTTTGGGGAGAACGTAACCTTCAGGTCTTCTTCCCAGGCACTTAGATAGCCCAGATTTTCAGGGGCTTCGGATCTTATGATCATTTCATAAAAGTGAGATAAAGGGTGTCTCAGATTCTCACCATCCAAGCATAACTGCTCAAACTCCGACATCCCCCGAATTTCTGGGTATCTTCTACCTTTGGAGTGGATATATGCACCCAACTGCATAGCTCTAAGATAATCTAATTCTGGGGTAAATTCGCTTTCTATCTCCCTTCTTTTCATTAGTCTTCCCTCTTTTGAGAAATGTATAATCCTATTTTTCCCCCTGTTTCTCAGGCCGAGGAATTTGTGATCTAATAAGCCAGGCTTAAAGTCGTATGTGCCTAATATGGGTAGCATGGGACTTGGTTCACTTGATATCTTATTTTTATTGAAAATTTTTTTACTTACACTTAAAGTTGCCCCTATCAATGGATGTTTTTTAATCACCTTTGGAATATCCTTTCCAGCCATCCATGCCAACCCCTCCAAGGGGGCTTTGCACATTGTTTGTTCCATAAGTACCCATGGCTTCTTTTTTTTGGCACACCACTCCTTTATTCTGACTAGATGTGAGGCCTCCTGATATTTACATGGATCTGGAAATCCGATGCCTCCTTTTTCTTTAGGGAGAGTCAAAATCGATCGCCGTACTCTTGCCGGCTTTCCAGCCCATATAAAACTCAGGAAGACTGATCGGAGTTCTTTCATAAATCTTTGAGGGATTTTTACTGGCAGCGTTTGAAGCACGTATATCAACCGTGGCATAACGTTCATTTTTATTATATTCGTCCTCCCAAACCAGGTGAAAATTTCTTTATCCCATCTTTTCAGATCTATCTTTATTTGTTTTAACATTGGGGCATAGTTTAATTCAAACACCCTGCTTAACACTTTGGGTATTCTAGTCCCCAAGTACTCTATATGTGAGTCTGTCCATCTAAATTTAAATTGTGTAGTTATCTGACGGGTCAAGGGTTCGTTCATCTCCAGTCCCATAGCTTCTGACTTGCTGTAATTCACTTTGAAGTTGGCTATATCACCAAATTTCTGTAGCTCCCCCAGGAGGGGTGGCAGGGATATGGCTGGAGAGGATATAAAAAACATCAGATCGTCAGCAAATGCTGCTAATTTATGTTCCTCAGTTTCTGTTTTTATGCCTCTAATGTCCCGGTTCATTCTTATTTTTCTTAAAAATGGTTCCATTGTGAGGATGAAGATGATGGGCGATAGTGGGCATCCCTGTCGTGTTCCATTATAAATTCGGAAAGGTTCAGAGAGTCTCTCATTTACCTTCACCCTAGCAGTCGGCACTGAATATAGGTTTTGGAGCCATCCCAGCATTCCCTCCCCTAGGCCAATGTGTTGGAGTGTGGTCCTCAAATACAGCCAGTCCACCCTATCAAACGCTTTTTCTGCATCGGCTGATATTATAGTTAAGGGTTTATGCTGGCTTTCTGACCAATATATTGCATTTATTACTCTCTGTGTGTTCTCCCTCCCTTCTCTCTCTGGGGTGAACCCCACTTGGTCGGGGTGAATCAGTACCGGTATGTGTTCGATCAGTCTGTTAGCTAGTATTTTAGAAAAGATTTTTAGGTCCACATTTAATAATGATATTGGCCGGTAGCTGGAACACTGGGATGGGTCTTTTCCCTCTTTTGGAATAACAACAATATGTGCTAGTAAAATCTCTTCAGATAGTTTCTGTCCTTCCTGTATTGAGTTAAATGCTGCTAAAAACCTTGACACCAGTTTCTCCTCGAATGTTTTATAATAAGACAGGGGGAACCCATCAGGACCTGGCGCTTTACCTACGGGTAGGGAGTTCAGAACTTTCTTAAACTCCTCCGCCGTTATAGGCTTATCCAGGTTCTGTATAACTTCTTCTGTTAATTTGGGCATTTCCGATAGACGTAGGTATTCTCTAGCTGCCTCCTCCTTTTTATTTTTCCCTACGCTCCTTTCACCCTCAAGTTGATAGAGGCCCTCGTAGTATTTCTTAAATGCCTGAGCTATTTTCTTGGAGGAGTTTACTATCTCTCCTCCTTGTATTTTAATACTTCTGATTTGTCCCTTTGTATTGGTTTGTTTTAACGCTTTTGCTAACATCCTACTCGGCTTATTTCCGTACTCGTACATTGTTTGTTTGTTTCGCTTTATCTTTGCTTTGGCTTGTTCGATAAGCAGGGCGTTTAAGTCTCCCCTTAGATTATTTAATTTCTCTTCTATATTTTGCGCCTGAGATTTTTTATGTACCATTTCTGCTTCTCTAATATCTATGAGTAGGGCTTCTATTTGTCCATTCAACTTCTTTTTCCTATGGGCTCCTAGAGAGATAAATATACCTCTCATCACACATTTATGCGTCTCCCAGACGCCAAATGGTGTTGTTTCTTCCGTCTCATTAATTTGGAAGAACGAATTCATTTCGTCTTCTAGCGTTTTTTTATACTCTCTGTCCTTCAAAAGTGATTCGTTAATTTTCCACTGATATTCCCGATATTCTACTTCTCCTAGATCCATTTCACAACTGATGGGTGCGTGGTCGGACAATGTAAATGAGCCTATATCTGCCTTTATCAAATATGTCAATCCCATCTGCGAAACCAACATATAGTCAATACGGGTATATGTCTTATATTTCGCAGAAAAAAATGTATAGTCTCTTTCTTGAGTATGCAGTGTCCTCCAAGCATCCACCAGTTGCATATCGTTAAATAACAGTCTTTTAATTTTCCTTATTTTAGTGTATGTGAGGTGGGAGGCGCCTCTTGAGGTGTCGATAAGTGGGTCCAAAACTAAATTTAAATCTCCACCCAAAATTATCAGACCTTCCCTGTGTTTCTGTATCTCCTGAATACTGGTCTCTAGATAGTTAATCTGATTGGTGTTTGGGAGGTACATGTTTACCAGTGTAATCTTTTGCTGTCCTATTAGGCCTTTCACAATTAAAAGACGGCCCTCCTCGTCCTTTATAACTTTTACTTCTTTCCATGGAATCTGCTTGGATACCAAGATAGCCACTCCATTTGATTTAAAATTCTGGGAAAGCCCATGATATACACTGGTAAATTCGCGGTTTCCCAAGTTCGGTATTTTTTTGCCACTAAAATGTGTTTCCTGTAAAAAGACTATATGTGTTTTTAGTCTTCTCATTTCGGCGAGGAGTCTGGTCCGTTTTTCCGGGATATTTAATCCCTTGACGTTATAGGAGGTAAACTTTATTCTAGTCATTTTAAGACTTTACTAGCAGAGAGGTATGGGAACCCCGGGGGGGCGGGAGTGGGGGGGGAGAGGGTTGAAAAAAAAAAAATTAAAAAGAAAAAAAAAAAAAAAAAAAATAAATAAAAAATAAAGTCCGTTGATCTTTAGGGGGAAGCAACCCTGATGCGGCCTTCCTATGTCAGCGAGCTCCCCTTTACGGATACACCAACAACAAAACAACGACAAAAAACAAAAAAAAAAAAAAAACAACAACAACAAAAAAAAAAAAGGGACAAAAAAGGGAGGAACAGGAGATCCCTGTTCTCCCTTCCTTCTCCCTCTTGGTCGTCCCCGACTTGTCCTCTACCCAGAGGAGGAGCGACCAATATGGGGGAGTGTCCCCGAACACACCAGGAGCTCAGAGTAAGCCCCAGCGGCTGCACATTTCTTGAATCTATGTGTTTTATAGATCCCTCTAGTTATTTACATTAACATACATTTTTTTTTTTTTTTTTTTTTTTTCGCCTTTTAGGCGGCACCTCCTGTGTTTACAAGTATACATCCCGCAATTAATATTCATTTCGGTCTACTTGACACATATCTTACATTCCTCTATTCTTTGTTAGATTCCTTCTCATGCAGTATTATCAAATATGTACTGTTTACGTCATTGCATCTTCATCATCATATCATCCCCACTTCTCCCCTCCTTCCCCTCTCTTCCACCGCCTTCCACAGCCTCTCCTCTGTTCCCCCCTATATTTCCCCTCTGTTTTGCCCCTCCCTACTTCACACCCCCCTCCTCTCATCTCCGTGTGGTATGGTCTGAACCTGTTGAGTCTTACCCTTTCCCCCTCTCCCTCCTCTCCTCGCCCCCCCCCCCCCATGTCCTCCCCCCTTGTGGTTGCGTGCCTCGTGACCTCGTGACCTTGTGTCTTAGACCCCTAGTGTCTATGTGTTTGTAGGGGCTACCAATATAGTGTTGGAAAAAAAAAAAAAAAAAAAGAAAAAAAAAAAAAAAAAAAATAAAAAAAAATAAAATAAATATTGATACGGTGTGTATGCTTATTGTATACCTAGTGTATATGTGATTACGTGTGTTGTAGTAAGTGTACTATGTACTGTTCTATGTGTATGCTAAGTGTGACATGTAACTAATTATGTGTTTTTGGGTCAATTCTCCCTGGAGACCTTCATTCCCTTCTTAGTTAGGTTCCCTACCCCCCTTCCCCCCTTCCCTCTTAAACATCCCCCTCGTGAAAAAGATTGTGACATACCAAAAAAGTGCCCGTCCCCTACAGCCCACCCCCCTACTGTTTCCCTATGTGTACCCTAGCCTAGTCTACCCTAGCGATAGACAAAAATATTAAGGAGAAAGGAAAAAAAAAAAAAAAAAAAAAAAAAAAAAAAAAAAAAAATAAAAAAACACCAAAAATAATTACGTTTATACCTTAAAATTATAAAAAAAAAATAAAAAAAAAAAAAAAAAAAACTCCATTCCAAATTTACATTACTCATCCCCCCCAAAAAAAAATAAAAAAAAAAAAAAGAGAGAGAGAGGGAAGGACAGGGTCTCTGTTAACGATAGTCCTTAGCCCCTCAAGGTTCAGTCAATGGTTTTCTTTTTCCCAGTTAAAAAATATCTTTCTTCCATAATCCTGTGACGTCGATGGCTCTGGGCGGGGAGGGTGGGGGAGGGGTCACAGAAGGGGACAGCAAAGCAAGCGAATCAAAAAAAAAAGGAGGAAAAAAAAGAAGGGAGTAACAAGGCGATGTGGAAGTGGGGAGATTGATTGTAGTGAGAAAAAAAAAAAAAAAAAAAAAGAAAGTCCATACTGTAGTTGCACCTTCTCCCCCTTTCTTTTTCTTCCCTCATTTCCCCCCTTTACCAAATCAGAATTTATAGAGTCATAATGGTCTCAAAGTTTTTGACCTGTTTAACTCCTCTTTGTTGCTCTTCTTCCGCTCTCGGGGTTCCCCCCCCCACCGGGCACCATCGGAATATCAATCCAGTCAGGTATTTCCACTTCCTCCGTGCCCAGAAATTCGAAAAGGTCAGGCAGCTGCTCAGGGTTGCGTAGGGTGAAACCTCGTTCTCCCTTTCTTATAAGTAAGGATAGTGGGTATCCCCATCTGTAGGTAGCTTCTTTTGATCGGATTAGTTCTAGCAAAGGTTTCAGTATTCGCCTCCTGCGTTTTGTCTGCCAGCAGATGTCGGGGTACACTTGAATCTCGTAATCTGCGTGTATCATCCCCCCCTTCACCCATGATGCCCTCATTATATCCTCTTTTATTTTGAAAAAATGAACTCGGCATAGCACATCCCTGGGGACTATCCATTCCCGGTTCTGAACTGCGGGACTCCTGTGAATTCGATCCAGTTCTATGTGGGTCTCTGGGGGTTTTTCTAAATATGAGTTAAGAATAGAGGTTACCTCCTTCCTTAGATCCGGTGTCTTAATTGCCTCCGGGATCCCTTTAATACGAATGTTATTTCTTCTATTTCTATTTTCAAACTCTTCAGCCTGCAATTGTAGCTCTAACATCTTTTGGTGCTGTGTAATACACTTAGTTTCGAGTATGTCTAGACGCTTATCTGTTATATTTTGTGTGGTTTCGCATCTGGATAATCTCATATCCACTGCTTCAAATTTGGCACATATCTCACTCAGTTCCTCTTTGACAGTGGATTTTAGGTCGTTCATCAGTGCTAAAATGTCTTCTTTTGAGGGGAGCGCCTGAATGAGTTGCCTGATGTCCGGTTCTTTTATGTACTCCTGTCTCCCTATAACATGACGACCAACCGCACCTTCCGACGAGTTAATGGTCTGTGGGGTCTGGGGGATTATTGGTAGACTTATATCTACCTCCTCCGCAAGCTCGGTCCGGATGCTCCCATCCAAGATAACAGCCATTTTACTAGCCAATTCTTCTTCAACTGTCGGTTGAAGTTGTGGGTATGCTATGGTGGTAGGTTTTGCTGACGGACCACCGTCTCTCCTCGTGAGAAATCTAGTGATGTATGAGTGGGTCGGTGGGCTATCCCCTCTGCCGGAGCCCCTTCTTCTAGGCATGGGGTCTGCCTACCCACCCTGCCCACCCCTTAACCCTTTCTCCTTTGTCTCACGTTAGCTCAACGCTTTCTATTTTGGCGATTTGGTTAGCTTGTAATGTCTTTTCCACTGTTTTACCATGTAGGTTATTACCCCCTCAGTTAGTGATTAACGGTACCGGTAAACAATTAGCAATGTCGGCACAGCCTACGCCTTTCATGGACCTTCTTTATCGACCTCGATTTGTTATTCTCATCCAGGGGCATGAGAAAGGGAGAGACCATAAGCAGGTAAAGGTGTGCAGCTTTCTAAGGGAAGGTTCTCTTCTTGGTATTTACTACCGTATATAGCAGCTCCTATACCTGTCCCAACATCTTACAGCGTTTTTAAAGCACCACCACAGACACCTCCACCCTATTGCAACAATCAAACGGTAACCGGGCTCCTTCAACCACTGTAGTTCATTAGAATCAGCATGAAAATCAGGTTCACAGCAGTAGCAGCCACAACACAGCACAGCACACTAGCGTTCTAGCTTCTTACCCCTCCTCCTTTGCGCTCCTTCGGTCCCCCTCCACAGTTCACTCGGGAGTTTGCGGCGTGTGTGAGTGTCAGCTGGTTCACTTATTGCACTCCGATGAATAGGGGGGAGAGAGAGATTCTTCGTGCCGGCTCTACTGCTGCGATACTCAATCTGGTGCACGATCTATTGGCGCTAGTGTTGTCAGCTCTTGATGGAAAACGGCCGGCCGGCTTCCTCCCGACCCCCGCTCTCCCGATCCCGTCTCTCCTCACTCACTCAGCGTCGGCTAGGCTCAGCACCTCACGCGTTCCTCGGCAGGCTGTAGCATACGAGCTCCTGTTCACATGTGCAGCCGCTGCTAGCCCTCACTCCTCACTCCGACATGGTCAGGACACACACCCCCCGGAAACGGAAGTCTGCCTACCGTTTCATTTTTTTTAACTGTACGATCAACAATATACCTTACACCATAATCTCTATATACGCCCCAAACCAGGGCCAAATAACTTTTCTCAGGAAAACCCTATGAGCAATCCGGCAATTCCAACAGGGCCACCTATTGATATGCGGTGACTTCAATTTGGTACCAAATATCGCAATGGATTCTACAGCAGGAGCCAAAAGACAAGCACCTTCCTTAGATGCATTTATATTCTCCAATGATTTGTATGACGTGTGGAGGTGTTGTCACACGGATGAGAGGGACTTCACGTTCCTTTCTCCTTTCGCCGCGTCACAACACCTACTCACAAATTGATTTATTTTTAGCTGACAGATGGCTACTACAAAAAATCTCAGATTCTGCTATCCACACAACCACCTGGTCAGACCATGCTCCCATTAGTATCACCATCGACGATGACTCCCCCCAACCCAACTCCTACATATGGAGAATCAATAATTACCTACTCAACACACCTTGCTACTCCACTCCTATTAAACAACAATTAGAAGAGTATTTCTCGCTCAATCAAGCATCAGTGTCTGACCCGCTGGTGGTGTGCTCATAAGGCAGTAATAAGAGGGGTATTTCTATAAATGGGAGCTAGGGCAAAAAAAAAGAAAACCCAAAAACTAGATGAACTCACGACTGACATAGCCGCAACTGAATCTTTAAACAAGACCAACCCCTCCCCTCAAATACAAGCTAAAATATTCAAACTTAGACACAAATTAAGATCCCTTCTAACAAAATACGAAAAATCATATAACATTCTCAAAGCCACCTCATATACTACAGGGAATAAAGCAGGTAAAGCAATATCCTTAAGAATTTAAGGACATAGAAGCAAAACAAAAATCCCGTACCTACATCATCCACACACCGACGAGAAACTGATCAAACCCCACTTAATAGCTAACGGATTTAGCAAATATTATGAAGACGTATACAATCTTAAAGATGACACCTCCACCTCCCAACCTTCACCTGCATTGATCCATTTATTCCTAGATAGTGTGAATCTCCCATCTGTTACCCCTAAACAGCTTTCAATACTGAATGACCCCTTCACGGTTGAAGAAATCCTAAAAATCCTAAAAATCCTAAAATCCTAAAAACAATAAACAAACTCCCTAACCACTAATCCCCTGGACCAGATGGCTTCAATGGGGAATACTTCAAAAAATTCAAACACATATTAGTCCCTACACTAGCCCAAACATTCAACCTATCTGCTAAATCCGCCTCTTTCCCTACCGAAATGCTCACTGCCACTGTAGTAACTCTTGCTAAGCCAGGTAAAGAACCCACCTCCCCAAAAAATTTCCGGCCTATCTCATTGCTTAATCTCAATATAAAAATTGATGCCAAACTTATAGCTAATAGACTAGAAAACATTCTCCCCTCCCTTATCTCTCAAGACCAATCTGGTTTCACCAAAGGTCGCCAGGCCTCTGATGCCACCCGGCGAATGATAAATATTATCCACCGCGTAGAAACCAATAAAGTACCCTCACTCCTCCTATCCCTAGATGACGAAAAGGCATTTGATAGGGTCCATTGGGGTTATATATCAGCAGTGCTGAACAAATTCGGTATTATAGGTATGTACACGATGCAATAATGGCTTTGTACTCTAACCCCTCTGCTCGAGTATTCTCAGAAGACACTGTCACGTACCTGGTATCAGAGCCCAACTGTAGAAGGAGACCTCTCTTACAGCCCTGGCTCGAGGACCACTGGGGTTGCAACAGTGGTGCAGGAGCGCAGCGAGGTAGGAGTGCCTGTATGATCCGTAGTAGCTGATACAGATGAGTAGAGAAGATCCACCTGATGAACTGGACTGGTGAGGCAGTAGCAGCAGTGGTAACAGGTGTAGGTCAGCGATCCCTGGATCTAGGCAGAGACTGGATCAGGACTAGACTGAAGCAGGTGAGACAAGCCGGGTCAAACACAGGTAATCAGGTAGTTACAGCAGGCAGAGAGTGGTCAGTAGGCAGGCAGAGATTTGGCAACAGAAGGTCAGCAGGTTCAGAAATAGCAGGGTCAAGGCAGGCCGGGTCAGGAGAGGAGAAGGCAGCAGTAGTCAAACGTAGCAGGATCAGATAACAACAGCAGGTACAGGATCAGACTCAGGTAGAGCTGCAGATCAGACAGCACTGCACTGGAGCAGCTGCTGTCCTTTTAAAGGGGAACTGGCACCAAGTTGAGTTAGCGCGCGTGCACATGCACCTGTTGTGCATTCCTGCGCACGCGGGCCTGTCGTGTGTCACTGCGCACGTTCATGCGCCGCTGCCCAGTGCGGCCTGTTCTTGTGGGAACATGTGTGCGCACGCGCGCACGTCCGTGTGCCTGTCCTGCCACAGGGTATCCCTGACATTGCCCCCCCCCCCCCCCCCCCAACCCCAAGGGGCAGCCTCCGGATGCCCAACAGGCTCTTCTTTTCAGGGTGAGCAAGGATATTGCATGCGGGTTCCCAGGAGTTATCCTCCAGACCATATCCTCTCCATTTAACCAGAAATTGTACCTGATTTCGCCTTCTCCGGCAGTCCAGGATAGCCTCCACTTCGAACTCCTCATTCCCATCAATCAGAACAGGTTCCGGTGGCTTGGGTTCTCTGTCAGGGAAGGGATCAGGTACTGCAGGTTTTAGTAGTGAAACATGAAATATAGGATGAATCTTAAATGAGTCAGGTAAAGAAAGTTCATATGATACCTCATTTAACCTCCTCTTCACCGGGAAGGGACCAGTAAATTTGGGTGCCAACTTTTTAGACGGACATTTTAACTTAAGATTGGTTGTAGAAAGCCATACCTGGTCACCCGGCTGCAGGTTCAGTTCTCCTCTCCTCTTTTTATCAAAAGCCTTCTTGTTGTCGGCTTGTGCTTTGGCCATTGCTTCCTGCAAGATCTTGTTGTTGTGGTTGAGGAAATCCATGGTATCTTGTACTGCCGGAACTGTAGATTCTGAAATGAAATCAGGCAGAAATGATAAATGGAAACCATAATTAGAAAAGAAAGGGGATTGACCTGTAGCTGAGTGATTGGCGTTGTTGTAGGCAAATTCTGCCAGTGGTAGTAAAGATACCCAATCATCCTGAGTAAAGGAAGTGAAACAACGGATGTACTGTTCGAGCGTTTGATTTGTCCTTTCTGTTTGCCCATTGGTTTGGGGATGGTAAGCTGAGGACAATGCCAACTCAATTTTCAACGCTTTACATAAAGCTCTCCAGAAACGTGAGGTGAACTGTACACCACGATCAGATGTAATGTTTGCCGGGACCCCATGCAACCTGACGATCTCCTTAATAAATACTCGGGCCGTCTCCATAGCAGATGGGGTACTCTTTAAGGGTAAGAAATGAGCCATCTTGGTTAATCGGTCCACTACTACAAAGATTGCCGTGCATCCCTCGGCCGGTGGAAGTTCTACTATAAAATCCATGGAGATCATCCTCCATGGTTTATCAGGAATGGGTAGAGGTTTCAGCAGGCCCCAGGACTTACTTCTTGCTGTCTTGTTCTGAATGCAAACAGAGCATGAGTTCACATATTTCTTACAAAAAGTTTCTAGATCAGGCCACCAAAATGTACGTCGTACAAGTTCAAGGGTCTTATGTATGCCAAAATGGCCTGCCAGCGGATGGTCATGGAACATCTTCAAGACCCCAACTCGCACATTCTCAGGAACAAAAATTTTGTTTTCTTTCCAAAGCAGACCATCTCTAGAGGTTAGCATGACTCCGGGGGGGCTGAGCATGTTCCTGGAAGCCTGTTTGATTTGGGACAAGAGATCCGTTTGCAACAGTAGGAAGTTCCCTGTAGGTAGGATGGTATCTGGTGTTGATAAGTCCTTGGGATCATCGTACATACGGGATAGAGCGTCCGGTTTTGTGTTTTTTGATCCAGGTCGGTACGTTATATGGAAGGAAAAACAAGTGAAAAATAGAGCCCATCGAGCTTGTCGTGGCTTCAGTCTTTTGGCAGTTCTTAAATACTCTAAATTTTTATGGTCGGTATATATTAGTATGGGATGGTTAGCGCCCTCCAACAAATATCTCCACTCCTCCAGTGCTGCTTTGATGGCCAGTAGTTCACGATCTCCTACATCGTAATTTCTCTCTGCTGGAGAAAGTTTCCGTGAAAAGAAGGCCACAGGGTGCATTAAGGCCTTAACCCCTTGCCGTTGGGAGACAACTGCCCCCACTGCTGTTTCGGAGGCATCCACCTCAAGGATATAGGGTAAGGACGGGTCAGGATGGCTCAGGATAGGAGCCGAGGTGAAAAGCTTTTTTAGCATTTCGAAGGCGCTCTGCGCCTCAGAGTTCCAGCAGAATCGCAGGTTTTGTTTAGTTAGTTGTGTTATTGGGGTGATTATGGCAGAGAACCCCTTAATGAATTTTCTATAAAAGTTCGCAAAACCTACGAAGCGTTGTACCCCCTTCTTGTCTGTGGGTACAGGCCACTCCAGTATGGCGGACACCTTCTGGGGATCCATTTCAACTCCTGCTGTAGAAATGACTAATCCCAAGAACTGGATGCTCTGCCGCTCAAATTCACATTTCTCCGGTTTTGCATATAGTTTGTGTTGGCGAAGTCGGCCTAGGACGATGCTGACATGCTCTCGGTGTTGAGCAAGGGACCCAGAGAAGATTAAGATATCGTCCAAGTAGACAATTACGAAGATATCCAGTAAATCTCGGAACACGTCATTAATGAAATGTTGGAAGGTGGCCGGGGCGTTGCAAAGCCCAAAGGGCATGACCAGATACTCGAAGTGCCCGAATCTGGTACGAAAGGCCGTCTTCCACTCATCTCCTTTTCGAATGCGTATCAGGTTATAGGCACCTCTCAAGTCCAGTTTAGTAAAAATTAGTGCAGATCTCAGTTTCTGGAACAACTCAGTCATGAGGGGCAGAGGATAGCGGTTCTTTACCGTAATTTTATTTAATTCCCTATAATCCACACAAGGACGGAGAGAGTGATCTTTCTTAGTTACGAAAAATATCCCGGCTCCGGCCGGGGAGGTGGACGGGCGGATGAACCCCTTCTTGAGGTTATCATCGACATATTCTTTCAATGCCTCTTGTTCCCGTTCTGATAATGGGAATACACGTCCAAACGGGATCGCAGCTCCGGCTAAGAGGTCAATAGGACAGTCATATGAGCGGTGAAACGGCAAGGTATCTGCTCCCTGTTTGCTGAAGACATCAAGGTACTGGTGATAGGCTTTAGGTACAGACTGAAGAACATCTTGATCAGAGTTCATGCAGAGTAGGGTTGCTGGTGTGCTTATAGGTTCTGGCAGGCAAAGCTTTTGACAATAGGATGATGAAAACTTGATCTCCCCGGACACCCAGTTGATATGGGGGTTATGGGCCTGGAGCCAAGGTAGACCCAGGATGACCGGAAACAAAGGGGAGGTGATAGCATCAAGAGTCAATAGTTCCTTATGTTGAGATGAGGAAGTAACAGGCAAAGGAGGTGTTTCTTGGGTTACTGGCCCAGATCTGATACGTGAGCCGTCAGCTAAAAAGACGCATAGTCCATGCGTTTTTGGCCGCAAGGGAATATGTTGCTGAGCGGCAAAATTTAAATCAACGAAGCAACTACAAGCTCCGGAGTCCACAATAGCATTAACTGGAATAGTCTTTCCTGGAAGCTGGACCAGCAGAGGAAGAGTAAGATGGTTCGCCTGGGCAGGCAGCATTGTGAGGTTAGTGGGAGAGAGCCTGCTGAATTTTGCGGGACACCCATTAACATAATGGCCGGCTCTTCCACAATAAAGACAAAGATTCCTCTGCCGGCGGCGTGAACGCTCCTCTGGGGATAATGTGTGTCGCATTACTCTGAGTGGCATGGGCCTGGGAGTGGCAGGTTCAGGGTAGACAGAACTTGAATTGGCAGGGAGCTGAACTGGGATCTTGGGTGTCATCCATACAGGGTGATTCCGCTGGGTGCTTTTCTCTGATTGGCGCTTACGGAGCCGTCGGTCAATCTGAATTACTAGACTGATAAGCCCTTCCAAGGTATCAGGTATCTCCACTCGAGCAAGTTCATCTTTTAACTTCTCAGATAAACCCATGCGGAACTGGTGCCGCAGAGCTGCGTTGTTCCACTGGGTGTCTGCGCTCCAGCATCTAAAGTCTGCAATATAGTCCTCAGCTGCTCTGTGGCCCTGCTGGAGTGCATGGAGCGTGGCTTCTGCCGTGGAAGTGCGTAGTGGATCGTCATACAATAGAGACATAGCATCGAAAAAAGATGACATGGTATGCGTCTGTATGTCGTCTCCTTCCAGCAACCGGTGAGCCCAGGCTTGAGGATCCCCTTGCAGCAGGGAAATTATAAATCCTACCTTGGTGGATTCCAGCGTGAAAGTCCGAGGTTGCAAAGAAAAATGCAGGTGACATGCGTTGCGGAAGGCCCGAAAATTGCTGCGTTCCCCAGAGAACTTCTCAGGAATGGGGACTCTGGGCTCAGGTGGGGGTGTAGTGAAGGATACTGGAGCTGGGCTGACAGGAAGTGCCTGAATTTGTCCTTCCAACTTAAGATACCCCTCATGTAGGGACTGAACAGCTTGTGTAAGGGCTGAGAGGTGGCGGCCCACTTCCTCCATCTGTGAGGCTCCTTCTGTAGGCTCAGTCATGGCTGTCTGATACTGTCACGTACCTGGTATCAGAGCCCAACTGTAGAAGGAGACCTCTCTTACAGCCCTGGCTCGAGGACCACTGGGGTTGCAACAGTGGTGCAGGAGCGCAGCGAGGTAGGAGTGCCTGTATGATCCGTAGTAGCTGATACAGATGAGTAGAGAAGATCCACCTGATGAACTGGACTGGTGAGGCAGTAGCAGCAGTGGTAACAGGTGTAGGTCAGCGATCCCTGGATCTAGGCAGAGACTGGATCAGGACTAGACTGAAGCAGGTGAGACAAGCCGGGTCAAACACAGGTAATCAGGTAGTTACAGCAGGCAGAGAGTGGTCAGTAGGCAGGCAGAGATTTGGCAACAGAAGGTCAGCAGGTTCAGAAATAGCAGGGTCAAGGCAGGCCGGGTCAGGAGAGGAGAAGGCAGCAGTAGTCAAACGTAGCAGGATCAGATAACAACAGCAGGTACAGGATCAGACTCAGGTAGAGCTGCAGATCAGACAGCACTGCACTGGAGCAGCTGCTGTCCTTTTAAAGGGGAACTGGCACCAAGTTGAGTTAGCGCGCGTGCACATGCACCTGTTGTGCATTCCTGCGCACGCGTGCCTGTCGTGTGTCACTGCGCATGTTCATGCGCCGCTGCCCAGTGCGGCCTGTTCTTGTGGGAACATGTGTGCGCACGCGCGCACGTCCGTGTGCCTGTCCTGCCACAGGGTATCCCTGACAGACACTCTTTCCTCACCATTCCAGATCTCCAATGGCACAAGGCAAGGTTGTCCATTATCCCCCATAATATTCAATCTTATCATGGAACCCTTGGCAGAAAGTGTGAGATCCAATAACCAAATCTTGGGTATACCCTTAGCAGAACTAGAACATAAAATCAGCTTGTTCGCAGACGACGTGATCCTTATGATCACCAACCCTGACCGCTCCCTTCCTGAGGTCCAAAGGACGCTAGCCTGGTTCAGTAGTATCTCTTATCACAAGGTCAATGAGACCAAATCATACATACTTAATTTAGGTCTAGATATTCCCACCTGCGATCGACTTAAACTACGATTCCCATACACATGGGCGGATCATAGCATAACTTACCTGGGAATCCAACTAACCCCATCTACTAAACAATTGTTCTCCACCAACTACTTTCCGATCCGTTCTAAGTTACAAACAGATCTCTCCAGGCTGGCGTCCTTTGAGTTCTCATGGTTGGGGCGGTTAGCAGCGTTCAAAATGTTACATCTCCCCCAAATACTATATCTATTTCGCATAATCCCTATCCCTCTAACTCTTAGATACCTCAACTCACTCCAATCTATCCTATCAAAATTTGTATGGAAAGACAAAAAACCCAGATGTGCACACTATCAACTAATTAAACATCGTACAGCGGGGGGTCTAGGATATGTCAATTTCCAAGACTACTATATGGTGTCCATCCTCACACAAACAAAAGAGTGGTTTCTATCCCCCCCACACACACAATATGGGGTAAAATTGAATCATCCCTAATTCAAGGTAATAAATTGTCTTCCTGGCTATTCGCTACTACACTAGGAGCGAAACTCCCCCCATGTCTATCACCAACAATTGTAGCAACCATTAAAGTTTGGTCCCGCTTTTTACAAATCACCTCGTCCCACCCCATCCAATCAACAGTACAAATTCCTATAGATGCCCTACAAAGACTGATGTTCTCGACCTCCTATGCTCAATGGAGAGACATAGGTATTTCCTACATATCTGAGCTCTATGACAATGACAAGCCCACAACGTTCCCTGCACTACAAAGAGACTACCAACTCCCAAACTCAGACATTTTCCTGTACATACGTACCCAACACTGCCTCAACTCTCTCAAAACATGGAAGCCTGGATCTACTTCAAATCACCTACTATTCACCTGAAAGGTATAACAATGTTTTATAATTTGCTTCACTCTTATTCCGCGTCCACACGATCGTAATTCTGGACAGAAAAAGACAGATGAGAGCTTTTCATCTGAAAATGTGACCGTGTGTAGGCTCCATCGGAATTTAGCTGTCCGAGTTTCCGCCAGCCAAAAATTGATAGCATGTTCTCAATTTTCCCGACGGAAAAACGTTCTATCGGAAATTCTGATCGTGTGTATGCAATTCTGACACGCCAAAAATCACGCATGCTCAGATTCAACTACGAGACGGAAGCTAATGGCTACTGGCTATTGAACTTCCTTTTTCTAGTCCCGTTGTGCGTGTTGTACGTCACCGCGTTCTAAATGATCAGAATTTGGTGTGACCGTGTGTAGGCAAGACAGCTTGAGCGTAATTCCGTTGGGAAAACCATCAGAGCTTTTTCTGATGAGAATTCCGATCGTGTGTACGCGGCATAAGACTACATTCACTAGCTCCACTGCAATTAACAGATGGAAGAAAGATCTAAAACAAAACTTCACACTAGCCCAATGGGAAAAGGCTGGCCAATCCACCTACAAAGCCACCAGCTGCTTCACTCTCTGGGAACTTGTGTTCAAACTGACCTATCGTCGCTACCTAACACCCGACAGATTGTCCAAATTCGACACAACACTTAATAACTCCTGTTGGAGAAATTGTGGTCATACAGGCGATCTTCTTCATACATTCTTGAACTGCCCCAAACTCTCTCTCTTTTGGCACTCTGTGTTCCAATTACTGACTGACGTTACAAAAATAATGATTGAGGAACAACCATCCCTGGCACTGTTATCTGTAAACATTGACCGATTCCCTAATCCGTCAAAAACTATCATTACTCACATACTTTTGGCGGCTCACCTCAGTATAACTAGAAAATGGAAAGACCCAAATCCCCCCAATCTTAACGACGTACTCCGCTACGCACATCAACACTGTATATACAAAACGACTCTGCCACTACGACATAACGACAAAACACATATACACCAAAAGTGGCAACAATGGATTGACTGGGTCAGCTCTCCCAAACTAGTTAAGATGTTCTACCCCTAACTCTGAATACAATTATAACAGTAAACTTAACCTGCAGGAGGACGGGGAGCATCTTCACACAGACACAGACTTGCATCCTAGGGGGGTGTCCGAGTGGAGAGGCTCCTTCCCCCCTTCCAACTACAAGCCACCTATGCTACCTGTTCTTATGTTATTACATGTTGCTCGTTATATTCCCTGATTTATTGTGT
The DNA here is from genome assembly GCA_028564925.1 of Lithobates sylvaticus. NCBI lineage: Eukaryota > Metazoa > Chordata > Amphibia > Anura > Ranidae > Lithobates > Lithobates sylvaticus. Next base: position 306,295,918 of record CM053026.1, on the reverse strand, counting down.
TTGCCATACACCAATTACTTCACTATTTGAAGAGATGTTTTGCTGTATTATGTTTCTGTTATACATATGTCTTTTGATAACATGATATAAAAAGCTTTGAACTTGTAATTTTCAAAATATACCAATAAAAATCTATTTTAGAAAGAAATATATATATATTTACCTCGAAAAATGTGTAACTCCAATTATTTTGTCTATGATAGGTGCCATTTCTGAATGCTAAACTTCCACTGCTTATACTGGTGTACATTAATGGACACTTCGGTAAATGTATCAGTAATCTATCATCTAACAGCCAATCAGAATTCATCTTTCACTGATCTGACTTCAATAAAGTAAAATATTTATGTTGTATCGGACCTTCAATCGCTCTTTGCTCTTTGTATTGATTCATGACTAAGCCTAACAGTGCAGGGTCTAGAGTAAAAAAAAACTGAAGGTTGTGCTTATATTGTGTTTTTACATGAATCAATAAATGTGGCAAAAGGAGTGCTACCATTTGGATCTTTCTTCATATAATGTGCAGTTGGAGAGCTGGGCCCTGTTGAATCCATATGAGAGGCAGTGATCAACCTGGAGAGTTGTCATCTTTACCTTAAAATCACTGAAGAGCGTATTTTTTCCAATCCTCAAAAATATCTCTTAGTGAAAGATCTTAGATTTTCAAAATGTTCTTTCTAAAAGCTTTGCAATTAAATCTTGCCCAAGTGAGCAAGAGCTTTGTCATTATGGGTTTGATGTTATAGAAAGTGTTTTTTTCCTTATAGCATTTGCATTTTCCATTGCATGCTAGCTGTACAGAGGGAATAAAGACATTACTTCTTCTAGACTTGTTTAACCACTTCCATCCCGGGCCATAGTGAAACAATATCCTCAGTTGGGATCTCCCATCCTGGGCGGGCATCATATGAAGTCCTCAGCTTCTCGCTGCTCCTACAGGCCCCTGGGGGCCCGCAGCACGACAATCGGGGATGAGGTGTGTCCCTCGGACACAGCCCGCCCCAGATCCGTGTAAAGAGCCAATAAAAAATGGCTCTTTACCTGGCTGTGTCCAATCATAGCTGGTCACATGTACTGTCCACGTGTATGCCGCTTGTGCGCGCGCAGATCGGTGATCGGGAACAAGGCTTGACACCCTGACACAGCCCAAACCCGATCGCAGTAAAGAGCCAATGATCTTTACCACGTGACCTGCTGTGTCCAATCACAGCAGGTCACAGAATGTCAACAAACCGCAGTAACAAGATGTTACCGGGTTCTTCTCCTCACAAACCGATCGTGTGTGAGAAGGAGATTGCGGTAACATCTCGTTACCGCTTACAGTGTACACCAATCACATTGATTTCCCCCCTAATAAAGAGGACCTGTCACCACCCATCAAAGTACCTGTCACCACCCATCAAAGTACCTGACACTCATATAGTTTTCATACCCATATGTTTGGTTTGCGGCACTTGCAATCTGTTGGTTTATTTCACTGTAACTGCATAACTTGTAACATGTGACAACTTAATACAAATATTTTGGAAAAAAAAAGTACCTGACACCACCCATCAAAGTACCTGAGTACCAGTCTGTCAGCGCTGGGCTCAGCCCTTCCTTCTCTGAGCTGGCTGCTCAGTTGTCGGCTAATTGCCAGTACACAGTCCATATGAGTACCCGAATACCTGAGTACCTGTCATAGCACATATGAGTACCCCAGTACATGAGTACCTGTCACAGCCCATCTGAGTACCTGTCACAGCCCATCTGAGTACCTGTCACACCTATTAGAGTACCTGAGTACCAGTCTGTCAGGGCTGGGCTCAGCCCTTCCTTCTCTGAGCTGGCTGTTCAGCTGTCGGCTAATTGCCAGCTCCTATCTCTCCACAGCTACTCACCTGTTGATGATATCCTGCTCGTCAGACCTGCCTACTTAAGCCGTACAGCCCAGAGGATCTCTGCCTTTCGCCTTGTTCAAAATCACAGAGACTATCTCCTGCATTCCTGTTAAAGACTTGCTTGACTGACATCCCTTCTGGCTCCATGCCTCATAGAATAAACGTTGGGGTGTTTGCTTTCCACAATGGGGTCATTTTGTGGGAAATTCCACTGTCCTGGTGCTCAAGGACCTTCAAAAGTGTGATATGAGATGTGTAATTTATGCTCCTAGCATGCCTGAAGGTACTACTTCAATGTTGGGCATCTTTATGTGGACTGGCGGTGTAAAAGTCTCACACATGTGGCATCGCCATACTCAGGATAAGTAGCAGAATGTGTTTTGGCGTGTCATTTTTGCTCTATACATGCTACGAGTTAGAAATATCTTATAAATTGACAATTTGTGTAAAAGAAATTGGTTTTCATCTTCTTTCCACGTTTTATGAAGACTTGTGTAAAACAATTAACCGTTCAAAAGACTCATAATGCTTCATAGAATATACATTGGGGTGTTTGCTTTCCAAAATGGGGTAATTTTGTGGATAATTCCATTGTCCTGGTGCAATTGTGCAAAGGTGTAATTTATGCTCCTAGAACGCCTGACGGTGCTCCCTACATGTTGGACCTCTGTATGTGGCCAGGCTGTGTAAAAGTCTCACACATGTGGTATCACCATACTCAGGAGGAGTAGCATAATGTATTTTGGGGTGTCATTTTTGCTCTATACATGCATTGAGAAATATCTTATAAATTGACCACTTTGTGTAAAAAAAAAAATACGTTTTAATTTTCTTTCCACGTATTCCGTAGACTTGTTGAAAAAAATAAACCGTTCAAAAGACTCATTATGCCACATAGAATAGATGTTGGGGTGTTTGCTTTCCAAAATGGGGTAATTTTGTGGTTAATTCCATTGTCCTGGTGCTCCAGGGCCATCAAAATTGTAAGAGGGCATTAGGAAATTAGAGGTGTCATTTAGGCTCCTAGGACACCTGATGGTACTCTCTGCATTTTGGACCTCTCTGTGTGGCCAGGCTGTGTAAAAGTCACACACATGTGGTATTGCCATACTCAAGAGGAGTAGCAGAATGTATTTTGGGGTGTAATTGGAAGTATTCATATGCAGTGTGTGAGAAATAACTTGTTATTATGACAATTTAGTGGGGAAAAAAGTCTTAATTTTCCCAAGAATTGTGGGAAAAAAATTGCAACTTCAAAAAACTCACCATGCCTCTTACTAAATATCTTTGACTGTCTACTTTTCAAAAAGGGGTCATTTGGGGTTATTTGTACCTTCCTGACAATTGAGGGCCTCAAGAAACATCCAGTACATCAGGTGTAGGGAACACCCCCCCGTTCGGCTCGCACCAGAACCCGCGAACGGACCTAAAGTCCGTGCGAGCTTTAGAACCCTATTAGTTATAATGGAGGCGAACGTTCGAAATTAAAAGTGCTAATTTTAAAGGCTAATATGCATGTTAATGTCATAAAAGTGTTTGGGGACCTGGGTCCTGCCCCAGGGGACATGTATCAATGCAAAAATTTTTTTTTAAAAACGGCCGTTTTTTCAGGAGCAGTGATTTTAATAATGCTTAAATTGAAACAATAAAAGTGTAATATTCCTTTAAATTTCGTACCCTGGGGGGTGTCTATAGTATGCCTGTAAAGGGGCGCATGTTTCCTGTGTTTAGAACTGTCTCTGCGCAAAGGGTCATTTTTGAAAGTAAAAAAGCTATTTAAAATCACTTGCGGCTAATGTTAATTCACGGCTCCCGTAACACAGAGAACAGTGATTCATTGAAACTCATTCATAAAAAAAAGTCATTGATAAAAAATAAAAAAAATGAAAAAAAAAAAACGTAGGGGTCCCCCCAAATTCAATAACCAGACCCTTATCCGAGCACGCAACCTGGCAGGCCGCAGGAAAAGAGGGGGGGACGAGAGCGGCCCCCCCTCTCGCCTGAACCGTACCAGGCCACATGCCCTCAACATTGGGAGGATGCTTTGGGGGTCTAAGACCCCTAAAGCACCTTGTCCCCATGTTGATGAGGACAAGGGCCTCTTCCCCACAACCGTGCCCGGTGGTTGTGGGGGTCTGCGGGCGGGGGGCTTATCGGAATCTGGAAGCCCCCTTTAACAAGGGGACCCCCAGATCCCGCCCCCCCCTGTGTGAAATGGTAAGGGGGTACAAAAGTACCCCTACCATTTCACCAAAAAAGTGGCAAAAATGGTAAAAATGACAGGAGACAGTCTTTGACAATTCCTTTATTAAAATCTTCTTTCTTCTTTCTTCATCCTTCGGATTCTTCATCTTCTCCTTCCTTCATCTTCTTCCATCTTCTTCTTCCATTTTCTTCTTCCTCCGATCCGCTTCTTCTTGCGCTGGCCTTCTCGTCCGGCATCTTCTTCCGTCGGTGTCGGTGTCTTCTTGGGCCGCTCCGCGCAATGGGAGGCTCCCGCTGTGTGAGGCTCCGCTCCATCTGACAGGTCTTTTAAAACGGAGGGCACCTGGTGACCCCGCCCCCCCTCTGACGTCATGGGGAAAGCCATCATGGAATTCACCATGACGTCCCTGTGCGTCAGAGGGGGCGGGGTCACCAGGTGCCCTCCATTATAAAAGACCTGTCAGACGGAGCGGAGCCTCACACAGCGGGAGCCTCCCATTGCGCGGAGCAGCCCAAGAAGAGACAGAGACACCGACGCCGACGCCGACGGAAGAAGATGCCGGACGAGAAGGACGAGAAGACCAGCGCAAGAAGAAGCGGATCGGAGGAAGAAGAAAATGGAAGAAGAAGATGGAAGAAGATGAAGGAAGGAGAAGATGAAGGAACCGAAGGATGAAGAAAGAAGAAAGAAGATTTTAATAAAGGAATTGTCAAAGACTGTCTCCTGTCATTTTTACCATTTTTGCCACTTTTTTGGTGAAATGGTAGGGGTACTTTTGTACCCCCTTACCATTTCACACAGGGGGGGGGCGGGATCTGGGGTCCCCTTGTTAAAGGGGGCTTCCAGATTCCGATAAGCCCCCCGCCCGCAGACCCCCACAACCACCGGGCACAGTTGTGGGGAAGAGGCCCTTGTCCTCATCAACATGGGGACAAGGTGCTTTAGGGGTCTTAGACCCCCAAAGCATCCTCCCAATGTTGAGGGCATGTGGCCTGGTACGGTTCAGGCGAGAGGGGGGGCCGCTCTCGTCCCCCCCTCTTTTCCTGCGGCCTGCCAGGTTGCGTGCTCGGATAAGGGTCTGGTATGGATTTTGAGGGGGACCCCACGCCATTTTTTTTGGCTAGGGTTCCCCTTAAAATCCATACCAGACCTCAAGGGTCTGGTATGGATTTTGAGGGGGACCCTACGCCATTTTTTTTTTGGCTGGGGTTCCCCTTAATATCCATCCCAGACCTGAAGGGCCTGGTTATTGAATTTGGGGGACCCCTACGCTTTTTTTTTGTTTTTTATTAATGAATGACAGTTCTCTGTGTTACAGGAGCCATCAATTCATTAGCCGCGAGTGATTTTAAATAGCTTTTTTCCTGCAAAAATGACACTTTTTTGCAGGGAAAGTTCTAAGCACAGGAAACCCTTCACAGGCCACCTATAGACACCCCCCAGATGTGATACTGCAATGCTGTTCTAACAGCATGCACACACATATCCCCAGAAATAAAGCACATATTGTTGTCAGCAGTCAGCAGCACACTGACACGCTGACACTGTCTGAAACATAATATGCGAGGCCGCCGGCGCGGCGGCCTCTTATACCGTGGGGCGTGTACTAAAGCCCCTGAGCTATAATTGGCTACAGGCATCCTGCCTGTAGCCAATTATGGCTCTCCTCGCTGCCGGCGCTGTGATTGGCCAAGCATGCGGGGTCACAGTGCATGCTTGGCCAATCATCAGCCAGCATTGCACTGCGCGGGCCGCAATGCATTGCGGGGCCGCTCGCATCACACGAATTTGATGCGAGCGGCCCCAATAGTTCTGGGCTCGCCGAGCGAGCGAACACCCGGTGCTCGATTCGAACATGGGTTCGAATCGAACACCGGGCTCATCCTTAATCAGGTGTAATCAATTTTCAATGATTTTCACCATAGCTTGTAGACTCTATAACTTTCACAGAGACTAAATAATATCAACTAATTTGGGTTAGTTTTACCAAAGAGATGTAGCAGTATAAATTTTGACCCAAATTTATGAACAAAAATTAAAAAAACTAAAGGAAAGCTCTATTTGTATGAAAAAAAAGACAGCAATTTTGTTTGGGTACAGTGTTGCATGACTGATTAATGGGCATTCAAAGTGTGAGAGCGCTGAAAGCTGAAAATTGGTCTGGGTAGGAAGGGTGTGTAAGGGTGTGTAAGGGCCCTGTATTGAAGTGGTTAAAGATAGTCCTTATGACTAGTGGCAAGGAGGCTGACTTTTATCTGTGCATATTGACTAAGCAGAAAATGCTGTTTTACTGAATACAGCATGGATTACTCAACTGTCCATAAGATACAGCAGCAAGTCACTTAGTGCTTAAGATGTAATTACATTTTTAATCTAATAACTGTTTCATAGTTGGGGTGATGATAAGAGGATGATAAGAGGACTGAGATGAGCTGTGAGCTGTGACACTACAAATACAAGCATATACAGGCTATACAAATGTTAGCATCCAGACAATAATAATGGTATTTTTTAAGGTAGCCCATTGTTTGCTTTCTAATTTGCTATAATTTGTATCCACCACTGTTGAATATATTTGGCAAAAAATAAAGATACACTTTTCACGTGCAGAGCTACATGTAAATGATCACTATAGCTTAAAAATATTGTACTTGAGTAAATGTATAGAGGTAATACCTGTAATAATAGTATTAAGTATACATTTTCTTTATCGTACATCACAGGACACAGAGCCACAGTATTTACTGTATGTGTTATCTAGGCACCTTTAGGTGATGGACACTGGCACACCCTAGACAGAAAGTTTAGCTCCCTATATAACCCCTCCCCTTACTGGGATTACCTCAGTTTTTTAGCTAGTGTCATAGGTGTTGGTCACAAGTAAAGATGTGCTGTGCTGAGCTCCGCTGGAGAAATCTTTGCTGGGGCAAACCAAGCAACCGGATCCATTCTGGCCGAATTGAATGCTACCCGGGCCTCGTGTTGGAAGAAACAAAGTTCTGACTTTAACGCTTCTCTATTTAGAGAGCTGGACCCTGGGATCCAGTGTTTTTCAGACATATTTCTGGGTGGGGTGCTTTACAGGCCCAGTAGTGTGGATCCCCTGATAAAAAGGGGCTCCGGTTCCTGAAGGTTTTTTAACGGAGCCCACCGCGAGTGGTGAAGATTGGGTCTGTCTGGTTTACCATAGAACCCTGCAGCCGGATAATGTAAGGGAGATTCCTAAGGAATTTTTCTAATTCTTGTGCGTTTTCTCCTTTAAGTAAATTTTGCTATGTCTAAAGTCACCATCGGGGGCTGTCAAGAGCACGTACCTGATTCCATGCTCATCAGTCTCGCTCTGTGTCACAAGCTGCATGCTTCCTCCGAGCTCAAGCTCCAGGTAGGATGTGGAAAGGGTTTTTTTTCTCTTCAGGGATGTCCCCCCACAGCTTCTTTCCAGGCTAAGAGGCCATGGGTCAGTCGGGGGTATGCCGCACCTCTCCTGCTGCCACCGCCATTTTGGTGGCTCTCCACCCACCAGCCCTCCTTCTCTCCTCCACCCCAGCCCCCACTCCACGTGTGATCCGGTCAGATTGCAGCCCCCGCTCGCACGGGAAAACGATCTCTTTTGAAAAAAGATGAGGGGGCAGAAGGCGTGGCGTTGGCGTGGTTCAACGCCCACAATGCGGGCTTTGCATGGCTATAAAAGTGCACTTTTTGCAGGTGCATACAGCTTAAGGAGGAACACAGAGCAGATGGATGGCATGTGAGTGTGGGTGACACAGGCATTCCCAGGCACATTTACTTCAGACTGAGCCTTGATAGCAGCGGCAGTTGCTGGACTATTGTGCTCAGCAGTGGGGCATTTCTGATAGTACCTCTGCATTTGTGCTTTGCACTATGGGCAGAAGGGGCGGTACAAATACCCCAAAAAATAGGGGCTCAAAGGGATCTCCATCAGGCTCTTAGGACCCTCCCTCTGCAACGCCATCTCCCCCTGAAAGACCTAGGGACCCTGAAAGACCTAGGGAGGCTGGTCAGAGTGAGCCATCTGGGTTGGAGTCTGCACCTGCTTCTGGCATTTCAGCCCCTGTATATATTACTCATGAGGTTTTTTCCTCAGCCATGAGTGAATTGGAGGAAAGATTAACAGCCTTAATCCCATCTTCACAAATTGGAAGAAAATGCATTAGGTCCCCTTCTACCACCCAAGACCCTCAAACAGAGGAACTCTGGGAAAGAGAAGATGAATCCCCCTCAGGGGACTGGGAAGAGACCGATGACTCCTCTTCTGAGGAATCAAGTGGGGAAGGACCCTCTTTAGCTTCACAGGCTGAGAAATTACCAGCATTCTCTTACTGAAATGGTCCACTCCACATTTAAGTTACCCATAACGGTTGAAAAGCCCACTTCTTGTTTGGGTTCACTGAAGCCTCCTCAAGCTGTGCATGCTTTTCCTGTTCATTCATTGCTGGAAAAGCTTATATATTCTGAGCGGGATCACCCAGATAAGCACTTTTTCCCTTCTAAAAAGTTATCAACACTTTATCCTATGTAGGAAAAATTTACAAAGGTGTTTGGTATACCAGCAATTGACACTGCTATATCCTCTGTTAATAAAAGTTTGACTTGTCCTGTTGACAACACTCAAATGCTTAGGGATCCATCTGATGAAAAGTTGGAATTCCTGTTAAAATATTTTTTTTCCTTGGCAGGTTTAGTAGCTCAACCTGCAGTGGTGGCAATTGGAGTGTGTCAGTCCTTGAGAGATCACTTAAAACAGATGCTCAAGGTTTCCCCTGAACAGCAGGCCCAGGAGTTAGCCGAGCTGCCAGGGGCTTTGTTTTGCAATTGGCGCAATCAGAGATTCTATCCTTCAGACCTCTCGCCTTACGCTTGGTTTGGTGCATATGCATAGAATCTTATGGTTGAAAAATTGGTCAGCCGAAGCGTCATGCAAAAAGCTCCTGGCTGGTTTTCCCTTCCGTGGTGTAATGCCCCGTACACACGGTCGGAAATTCCGACCACAAAATCCGTCGGACTTTTTCGGACGGATTTTGTCCGACACTGGTGTTGCATACACGCGGTCGGACATAGTTGTTGGAAAATCCGATCATTCTGAACGTGGTGACTTTCGTTGCGTACGACGGAACTACGCAGAGGCTATTAGCCAATAGGTTTGGTCTCGTAATTTGATCTGAGCATGCGTGGCACTTTGTCCGTCGGAATTCTCTACACATTATAAGACTGTTTGGGGATTATTTGGACAAGTGGGAAAAGTACCCTTTTGCCATTTAAGAAAAGGAGTAAACGTCCCTCATTTAAACAGGCTCTTTCTCCAGTGCCAGGGGCATCAGCCTCCAGGCAGTCGCGACGGTCTCCACCGTCAGGTAAAACTTAGTCTTACTTACTCACATCCTATTAAAAATTACAAAATATTTTCCCTTTCTCCCCCCTCCCAACCCTCATGCCTTATTACCCCCTCCCTGGGCACGCAGGTTCTGCAGCAGAATTATGTGTTAGTTGAATAATTTTATCAATAATGTGTTTATTTCTTTGTGTCCCTAGTTCCTGCTCCCATTTTTACATGTATGGCGGAACCTCCACATCACTCACATTGTTTAAGATTTTATATATCTTAGCTATATTATTGAGTGATTGAGCCCTCACGCATAGGCGCTCCAAGGGCCTAAGGTCCTCTGCTTCCCTTATTGGGAGGGGTAATTTCTCCACTAAGTGTTTTAACTGGGGGGCGTGACCGGACATGAGGTGTGGTGAGTGAGGTGTGCGAGTATGAGAATGTCTGTGTGCTCTCCTCCACCCGCCGCCCTGTGGATACTCTAAGATGCCGACGCCTAACAAAGCCTGACTGATCACCATCTGGTAGAGGCGCATAGCATGGTCGTACGGTTCCCCGAAGCCAGCCCGAGCTGTGTACCTTATCACAGCATTGTATTCACATCGCACTCACACGGAAACAGCCGAAGCCGTAGGTGACGTCACACGCTGCCTCCTGCTCGCCGCTCGTATGTTAAAACTGACACGCCGGTTTGGTGGTCGCAGCACGGTGGATAGAGAAAGAGGGGATATCGGAGGAGGGGGCAACCCCAAAAAAAGACTCTCTGCCTTGGAATTCTTCCACCCCAAGACTGCAAGACGACAAGGAGAAGGTGAGAGGATTTTGCAGTGGGGGATGTGAATATGTGCCAGCTTACCCCTAGCTGTAACTAGTGGACTGTTCTTTTGTGATATGCTCTTATATCTGGCTCATTCTCCATACCTGCAATAGAAGACTATTTCTCTATCAGAAATATATCTGGCCCCCTCCTGGCTGAAATTCGAGGATTTTTTTTTTTTTTTTTTTTTCCTTGCTAAAGATATAAGGAGTGCAAAGCTGACTATTATTTCTAATCTATTTGCAGGGATATAAAGAAAAAAAAAAAAAAGGAAAAAACACATAAGTTGAGTGCCACGTTGGTCAGGTGTGCTGGCCTCCTATGTAATCGCTACCAGAGGACTATTGCCAAATAAATATATATATATATATAAACTGTACCTCATACCGCATACCGTGTTCCCTAATTGTGCCGGGCACCCCTCTTACTGTAACCTGAGGATTGCTTTTTTCTTTGCTGCAACTTGAGGTCTGTCTTGTTTTACAGTTGAAAATACAGGCCTGGTAAGGCGCCTCTTTATAAAAGGTGAGGTGAGATACGGCTTTTTGCACTATAGCTTTTTTTTTTTGCTATTTGTCATTTATCACCATTATTACAACTACAGAGGGGTGAGATTAAGGCAGACCCCCCCCCCCCCTTTTTTTTTCTTTGTTTGGGGAGTCCAGAAAAAGTACTGTCGGCACTTGCTCAAATAAAAGTTAAAACCAAATCCAAAATATTTAAGCATGCCTTCACAGCGTACCACAAAGGCAAGCCAGGCGGCTAGCCAGGCAAGTCAAGCAGCAGCCAAACTGGAGAAATATGCCCACACCCCAGGGCAGGCTCTGGCCCAGACTCCCCCAAAAAACCCGATTCAGAGTCAGCAGGCCCAGTCCGCTCGGGCGGGAGGGGCTGCGGGGGGAAGAAAAAGTCAAGGACAGACTCAAGCAACAACACACACCTCACAGATATCATCAGAGGAAGGGGGTGAGACAGGGGGGCTGCTCCATGCCCAGGAAGTGGAGGATACCCCATCAGTGAGGAGAGGGCCTGATAAGGTAGAGGGGCCTGACCCAACATTGAAGGAGGTGTTGGAGGCTATTAATTCCTGCAGAGCCTCCTTGAACGAGATGAACCACCAGCTGAAAACAATCCATGAGGAACTTTCTTTTATCAGAAATGAGTTACAAAAGGTCCAGGAAAGGACTACAATTCTTGAGGACAGATTAAGTTTAGTGGAAGACGACTTGGTACCCTTAAAACGGGAAATGAGTGAAATCAAAGATCTCCTGAACAAACAAGCAAATAAAATGGATGAGATCGAGAATAGGATGAGATGGAAAAATATTCGCATAATAGGTCTCCCAGAACACTCTGAGGGCCCTGACCCTGCCGCCTTCTTAGAAAAGTGGCTTACTGAGATATTTGGCCAGGACTCTTTTTCATCATTCCTTGCAGTGGAGAGAGCTCATAGGGTTCCCTCTAGACTTTCTAACCCCGGGGCCCCTCCAAGACCTTTTTTGGCAAAATTATTATTTTTTTTAAAGACAAAGTAACGAGGGGGGGGGGGGGGTGGAGGGAGGCGGCACACAGGGATTTTCTTTTATTTCTTTTTTTTTTGTCGTGTTGTTGCCTCCCTCGCCCCCCCCTCCTCTCCCTTTTTTTCTGTTTCTTTTTTGGGTGGGGGGGCGATGAGGACACTTTGTAGGGAGAAGGGAGAGAAAAGGGTATTGCACAGCCAGATCATGGGGGTGCAACAGGAGGTTCTCCTGGTGTTTAGGTTTAGCTTGTTTGTGTGGGTGAGTAGTTTTTGTACTTGGGGGGAGGGGAGGGACAGGGATGGGGAAGATGAAAAGTTTTTGACACTAAGTTTGCTCCAAAATAGATGTGTATGGATAGGTCACAATAGTAGGCCCCCGGCCAAACCTAGGGAGGTAATGAATGAGGTGTGTAAACAGAGTGTTGGTTACGACAGTAAGGTGAAGCATGAGAGATGCAAACAGAGGGTTGGATATGATAGTGGTGCATGTGTGGGTGAATGGGTGAGGTATAATATGTTCACAAGGCATAAGTATGCACGGAAAAATGTTTTGCAGGTAAAAATTCACGTTCACAGTTTAAGATGGGATAGTAAGGTTCCACAAGTATCAAAAACAAGAATTATATGGTTCACTATAATAAGCACGAGATTAAGGATTAATGTTGTTAATGTAATCACTTATTACTATAATCACGTATGATTAATACTACACAAGAGGGTAAAAAGAAGCTCACTATTTGCTCCTGGAATGTAAGGGGATTGGGAGATCCAGGGAAGAAAGTTGCAGTACGATCCATGGTTAGGTCTTATGGGAACTCTATTGTGTGTCTCCAGGAGACCCATTTTACCAATGCCTCGTCATCTAGGTTGGGATGGGGGGAATTCGCCTTTCAGTTCCACTCGGTTCATTCATCCTTTTCTAGAGGTGTTAGTATTTTGATCGGCTCAGGGATCACTTTTAATTGTATTCAAAGTAAGATCGACGACCAGGGACGGTACATTTTCCTACATTGTAAGATAGAGAATAGAGTGGTGCTACTTGCTAATGTGTATGTTCCCCCTTCTTTTAATCTAGAGGTTCTTCTCGGCTTTGTGGATTTTGTGCTGGAGAGGCCGGGTTTCCCGGTAATGGTCATGGGCGACTTTAATATGGTCCTGGACTCGACAATAGATAGATTCCCCCAGGGGACTCAACGGAGTGGGCTAGTGGATAGCCGTCTCCACCGTCTCTTAGAGGAAATGGGCCTGAAGGATATTTGGCGCCTGAGAAACCCTGGGATAAGGGGTTACTCCTGCTTCTCCAGCACACACTCCACATTGTCGAGAATTGACATGTTGCTTGGCAATGATGAACTGATGGCCATGATAGATGATATTAGGTATAGGCCAAGAGGTCTCTCGGATCACTCTCCTGTGACAGCTTCAATGGAGGTGGGGATGAGGAGTACCTATCGTGAGTGGAGAATCAATCCCTCCTGGTTGGAGCTAATGGGACAACCCCAAGAGGTTCTGGACGCTTTGAGGGAATGCATTGAGTGGAATAAAGGTTCAGCCCCCCAGGGGGTAGTCTGGGACACAGTCAAGGCTATCCTTCGGGGTTTGTTGATCCAGCAGATATCAAAAACAAAAAAACTGTCAAGAGAAGGGGAGGAAATAGCAGGGAACAACCTAATATCTGCAGAAGCAGCATACATAAGTAACCCAACACCTGCACATTTTAGAACGTGGACAGAGGCACAAGGGGTCTACCGTGTAGTCCTGTTGGGTAAAGCAGAACAAAAATACATCTTTCAAAAACAAGTCGCCTTTGGGGAGGGAGAAGGAATTGGTAGGATGCTCGCTCATTTAATTAGAACCAACTCTCCCTCATCGATGGTTCCATTGATTGACACAGGGGCGGGTAGGACATCTACACATACACCTGAGATTGTGGATACTTTTCGGGAGTACTACGAGAGGTTATACCACTCTGAACAGGTGGATATGAAAGAGGAAATGGATTCATTCTTTGAGGGGCTGACGGTCCCCTGTCTCTCTGAGGAGGACAGGGCCATGTTAGATGGCCCTGTCACCCTAGAGGAGATACAGCGGACCGTCCGGGAAATGGCAGGCCAGAAGTCCCCAGGACCGGATGGCCTTCCCATTGAAATTTATCGTAAATATGGGGAGGTGCTCCTCCCCCAATTGTTAGAGGTTTTTAATGCCTCGGCACTGAAGGGCGAGCTACCCAAATCAATGATGGAATCGACCATAATTGTGATCCCTAAGGAGAATAAGAACCCACTCTCCCCCGCTTCATATAGACCCATTGCGCTTCTGAACTCAGATATTAAGGTGTTAGCAAAGGTCCTGGCAGCCAGGTTAAATAAAATTATTCATAAATTGGTGCATCAAGACCAATCAGGATTTATTCCTGGTAGGTCTTCTAGTTTAAATATTAGACAACTTTTTTTAAACCTCCAACTGCCCGTGGAAGATGGAGGCAATAGGGCTGTCCTTTCCCTGGATGCCGCCAAGGCTTTTGATTCCCTTGAATGGAAATATCTCTGGAGAACCTTATCGGAATTTCGGGTGGGCCCGAATTTTGTTAAATGGGTAATGCTCCTATACGGCTCTCCGGGGGCAAGAGTGAAAGTAAATAATGAACACTCTACCAGGTTTCGATTGCTGAGGGGGACGAGGCAGGGGTGCCCTTTGTCACCCCTCCTCTTCGCCCTCGCAATCGAACCTTTGGCTCTCTCCCTGAGATCATCCCCAGAAATAAAAGGGTTTAAACGAGGAGACTCAGAGGAAAAAGTGATTCTCTACGCAGATGATCTTCTTTTACTGCTTAACGACACCCAGGAGTCACTACGCGTGACCATGGGCAAAATTAAGGACTTTGGCCTCCTGTCAGGACTGAGAATCAACTGGGACAAATCACATCTACTTCCCATAGACCCTATAGTCCTCCCCCTTCCACACGAGGCAATCCAACTCCAAATCGTTCAGCAAATCAAATATCTGGGTATTAACATCTCAAGAGACCCTAAACAATTTGTTATAGAAAATCTGGTCCCACTTTTGAACAAATTTAAAGGGAAAACCCAAATTTGGAAAAAACTCCCCCTGTCTGCAGCAGGTCGGTGTAATTTAATAAAAATGGTGCTTATGCCACAACTTTTATATATTCTTCATAACTCTCCAATATGGATCTATAAAAAGTGGTTTAACAGGGTGGACACCATATTTAGAGAATTAGTTTGGAAAGGGGGGACCTCCCGGATTAGTCTTAAAACATTACAACTTCCAATTGGGTCAGGAGGAGTTGCCCTGCCGCATCCTTTTAGATATTTTTTAGCGGCTCAGCTGCAACATATCGGGGGATGCGAAGTTGAGAAAGAGGGGCCAGAGTGGAAGATCCTTCTCTATAAATCCCCACATAAGTCTTTGATGGAGATTCTGGAGGCAGGGGCCTTCCAGAAGGGGCTCCCTACCCAGGACTTGATGGCTAAAGTTTGGGGTACTGCAAAAAAAATGATGGGATATGGAGGGTTTACAGTTTTTTCCCCGTTATGGGAGAATGTTAATTTGCGCGAAATTCAAAAGATGGGGACGGTCAGAGAGTGGGAGAGAAGGGGTTTAAAATATATTGCTCAGATCTATCATGAGGGCATGATTAGAAGTTTCCAGGACCTCAGAGAACATTTTTCTCTCCCCAGGAAGTCTTTCTTTAGATACCTGCAGGTGAGACATGCCCTGGCTGTACAGTTTAAAGGTGGACCACCAGAGTGGACTAATATGCAGGTATTACAGAGTATGGCAGGGACTGGATCCCGGAAGGGGATGATATCCAATCTATATTTACATCTATATAAGGGGAACAGGGAAGGTACACAACTATGTCCACATAAAGTAAAGTGGGAGAGAGACGTGGGAATCATTTCAGCTTCTCAATGGGAAAGGATACTTGAACTTGCCCCAATGGTCTCACTCTCCCCCCCTCAGAAGATGTCACATCTCTTTCTACTATACCGTGCTTATTACACTCCAAACAAGCTCTTTAGGTTTGGTCGTAGGCAAGATGATAAATGCCCTAGATGTGGGAGACTGGGGGGAGATCTTGTCCACATGTTCTGGAGATGTCCAAAATTATATGGATATTGGAAAGAGGTGGTGGACAGGGTCTCCCAGATATTCAATACCCATCTCGAGCTAGACCCCATCCAATGTGTTCTTGGGGGAGGAGAGGGAGGGGGCAAGCCTGGGGAAGTTCAGATTGCGGTTTTGCGCTGTCTTTTTCAGGCCAGGTTGCTAATTGCTCGGAGATGGCAATCCTCTACCCCTCCGTCAGTCGATGAGTGGGAGCAAAATATGGATAAAGTGATCATGAAGGAGAGAACTACATATATAAAACGAGAGAGCCTTGCTAAATTCCATTTACTATGGAATCCATGGATTGAGAAAGGAACATGAGAATGCCTTAGATAGTGCCATCCAAACCAAATTAGTTTAAAAAGAACTAAGTGGATGAACCGATACTGGCAGAGAGTGAGAGGATGGATGTGAGAGGTGGGGGGTGAAAGCAAGGCGGTGTGAATGAGCTAGATCTCAACCAAACACGTTTAATGATTTTTGCTTAACATGACCTTTGTAAGAGAGATGAATGAGATTGTGTATAAATTGTATTTGTATTTGTAAAAAATTTTTTGGAAATAAAGATATAAAGTTAAAAAAAAGTGTTTTAACTGGAGGTACCGCCATTCATCTAACACCATTATCTCTGTGTCCAATCTTAAGTCCTGATATGTGTTTATTCCTCCTCTCCTCAATATATCTTTCAACTGCGCTGTGTTCTTCTTTATCCAATTGTCCGCTATTAAATTTTTCCCCGGTGGGAAATGGTCATTATTTAAAAAAAAATAATCAAAGGTGAGTTGTGTGTCCAATTGTAGTGTTTATGTATCCTATCCCAGATTTTTAATACATTATGTGTGCGTATTTACCCCTAGTGCCCTAAACTGTGGAGGATTCCAAATTACCCTGCCTAATTGTATGCTACTCATTATGTTTTCTATATTGACCCATCTTTTTTCATTATCCTCCTTGGCCCACTCCACCACTCGTGAAAGTATTACCGCATTATAATATTTTTTAATATTGGGGACGGCGAGTCCCTCCTGTTTTTTCCCCCTTTCTAGTAAAGCCGAAGCAATTCTCGTTTTTTTATTTTGCCAAATACATTTCATTAATATCGATTTTACCATTTTGTAATATACTTGTGGGAGTGGTATTGGTAGCATCTGGATCTTTACTGCCTTAATACGTCCTATCCAAGAAAGGAGTTAGTATTTTTTTTGTCTCCATCTTGATCTTGTCTAGCAAAGGGATATAATTCATTACATAGATTTTCCTTAGGGAGTTAGTTAATCTAATACCTAGGTATTGTAAGCTATTTTTCCATGGAAAGTGGAATGCCCTTTTCAGATTTTCTTCATCTTGTCTGTTTATATTGATATTCATAATTTCTGATTTACACATGTTTATTTTAAAATTTGAAATATCTCCATACACTTTAAGGGTCTTTAAGTGGTTTGGCATTGTAATCCTTGGTTCCGACATAAAAAAATAGAACATCATCGGCAAAAGCTGCCAGCTTATGTTCACCTCTTCCAACTTTAATTCCCTTAATATCGGGATTATTTCAAATTGTCGCAAGCAAAGGTTCCAACGTCAGAACAAATAGGAGTGGCGACAACGGGCATCCCTGCCTTGTTCCATTTTCCATCTCGAAAGGGAGGGACATCGTACCGTTCAATTTCACACAGGCAGATGGATGGTTATATAAAACTTGGATCCATTTAATCATTCTTGGTCCTATACCCATTGCTTCCAACATTTTCATCATAAGACCCCAGTCTACCCTGTCGAATGCTTTCTCAGCATCAATCGACAGGAGTAATCCTGGGGTCTCACTGATTTTGATAGCCTGAAGTAGGAGCAGTGTTCTGACTCTGTTGTCCCTCCCTTCCCTCCCTGGGATAAATCCGACCTGGTCCGGATGTACCAGGTCGGTCATCCATTCTTTCCTCCTCATTGCCAACACCTTAGCATAAAGCTTAGCGTCCGCGTTCAGGAGGGCTATCGCAAATTAAAATAATATTATAATCAAACCATCCAAATTTGTGAAGATGTGTGAATTTGTGTGGTGTGCTGCAGACAAATAAGGTTCTACTAAAATTAAAACCTGTAAAAAAGTATGAAAAAAAAATATATATATGTGTTGACTGCGCTACCCCTTGTATTATGTGTTTTTAAAGTGCTTCAAGCAAAATATGCATTTAAATATACCACAATAAATGTATAAGTTTGTAGTGATAATAGAAGTAATAATAATAATTAATAAAAATCAATATTTTCTTCTGCTGTTCACCCGTGACTTCCAATATTAATTATTGCGTGCCAAAAAAAACAAATTAATTTAGGCAAAACAAACCAAACGAAACAAAAAAACAAAAAAAACAAAAAATGTCCGTAGTAATTTCTGCTGGTGCTGAGAAAGCAATCTTCAGCATAAAAGTGTTTCAATCCTCCTAATTCTTGTGTCCGTGCTTCCTTTTTCCACCACTATAGTGACGACACCACCACCACCACCATAAGAATTGGCCACTCACCAGATGTTAATATAATGAATGCCTTTGGTTCATTAGTAGGGATAACCACTCCACTCCTCTCAGGTCTATGCTGTTTCCAATATACAGATTTACCAATGTCCAACCTCATAAAAAATGAACAACGATCATTGCGCAGTATGTCTGTGCTTTTATTTATAAAAAGGTAAAAACAAATCGGTTCACTCACATTTTTAAGTGCCTATCAGTTGGCACCAAACTTATCCAGCCGCTCGAATGGGTACAGATGGCTGAGGGTATTGCCTGTCTCTCCTATGTCAGCGTGCGTCCCAAGCCTCCTTTTGTTTAACCGGAAGTGACGTAGTCCGTGTTTTAGCAGCCTCTATGCATTTCGCAAACACTCTTGCGTCCTCAGGAATCTGCTAAATGTTGCTGTGTCACTCTATTTATACCCTAATGCTTGTAATCCTATCTAATTGGTTCCGGATCGCTCATTCCGCAATACCGGAAGTGAGCGGTCTGCCATTTTGACTGCTGGTGTCCTCCGCCCATTCATTCCGTGCGACCGGAAGTGGGCGATCCGCCATTTTAACTACTGTCAACTTCCGCCCATTTCCGGAAGTTGTTGGGCCGCCATTTTAACTATTGGAATAGTCAACCTCTGTCCCATATTTAGCTATGTGTTTTATCCCCTTATTAGATTACATTTAACTTCCCCATTCCGTTTGTTAGGGTAGCCCCATTCAAGTGCCTGCAGAAGTTTTTACAGTATTGTAAACTTTATTAAACATCTGTATGCTATTAAATATAAAAATTATAAAAATTATGTTTATAAAAATATATATATATATATATATATATATTATATATATATATATTTGCGATCTTTTCCCTTTGCTGCATGTCACATTTAGAGCTTTTAAATACTTAGTCTACATTATACTTTATCCTTTTAAGGTTGCTGAAATTATTTTATTAAAAAATATTATAAAAATGTTAATGATTAATGAAAAAGGATTTATATAAACAATTAAATAAACATAAATGAAAAATAAGATAAAATAAAAAATATAATATAAATAAAAATAAAAATATAAAAAAAATAAAAATAAAAATAAAAATAAAAATAAAAATAAAAAATAAAAAATAAAAATAAAATAAAAATAAAATAAAAATATAAATAAAAATCGAAAAAAGTCGAAAAAAATATAAAAATTAAATAAATAAAAATAAAAATAAAAAAAATTAAATAAAATAAAATAAAAATCAAAAATAATGAATGATAGAAATAAAATAAAAATAAAAATAAATAAATTATAAAAATAAAAAAAAAAAATAAAAAATAAAAATAGATAAAAATAAAAAAAAAAAAAAATAAAATTAAAATAAAAATGAAAATGAAGTAAAACGAAATAAATAAAATAAAATTTGCTTAATAAATTAATAATTTTCTATAAAACAGTTCACATCTAGTTCGATGTTCATCCCCAATGGTTTCATCGTGCTTAATTTGAATATCCAGTATGTTTTGTTTTTTTGACACTTCCCTCCTCATGTTCAAATTTCTCCAATTTGGCTCTATTTTGTCTATTGCATAGAATTTTAAAAACTGGGGGTCCCTGTTGTGCATATCCCTGAAATGTTTCGATACACTATGGTATTTGTACCCTTTTTTTTATATTTCTGACATGGTCCCCTATTCTTACTTTCAGGGCCCTAGTTGTTCTACCTACGTATTGGAGCCCGCAATTGCACTCCAATACGTAGGTGACATGTGTGCTACAACAGGTGATTAGTTTATCAACTCTAAATTTTTGTTGAGTTGAGTTGGATTGGAATTCTGTTGTCTTCTTGTGCTCTCTGTTAGTGAGCCTACAGGGCTTACATTTACCGCATTTATAAAACCCCTTATGGTCAAAGAAAGTGGTCATGCATTTTGGGGGGTCTGGTACGTTCTTTACAATTTGGTCCCTAATCCTTTTGGCCCTTCTGTAAATGAATGTGGGTTTTGGAGGTAATATTTTAATTAGGTGTGGATCGTTGCAAATTATCGGCCAGTTTTTTTTTATAATCCCTTCAAGCACCTTATATTGTTTATTAAACCCAGTTATGAATGGTACTGTATCTTTTTGGTTTTGTTCCTTATTTCTGGTCGACAGTATATTATTCCTATCCAGTCTTTTCATCTTTCCCTGTTTCCCCCTCTGGTTTACCAAATACAGGGCCCTGCCCCTCCCTTATTCTACTACACATATATTGCTTTACAACAAAACTGAGGTACTCCCAGTAAGGTGAGGGGTTATATAGGGAGCTAAACTACCTGTCTAGGGTGTGCCAGTGTCCATCACCTAAAGGTGCCTATATAACCCATACAGTAAATACTGTGGCTCTGTGTCCCATGATGTACTCCAAGAAAATGATTTTACAGGTAAACTGTTATAAAAATCCTATTTTAAAAAAAAAAAAATTACTTTTACATATTTACATGCAGACATTCAGCAGGAGTGAGGGTTACAAGGGTTTTGGCAAACTATAACACTACCTAGGGTACATACAACAGTCAACTTTTATTCATAAGGTTAAAATAAAAAAAATAAAAATGCTGCTGTAACAGCTTAAATATTGTTAACTGGTGTAGGTCTTTACTTTGCTGGTTGCTCTAAAATGACTCTATCCACTGGATGACAATGCTGAATTTTAACCCTGTTAAAAGAAGTGATAAATAAATAGATTTACCAAAATGTATTAAAACCATGTTACAGGGAAAACTCATAAAGCCAAAACTGGCATGTTAATATTATTGACTTACAGAAGCACATATATCATTTTTGCTTTTGCCAACAGTTCTTCTTTTAGTATAAAGGTGCAGTTTGTTTAATAAACAAATCTTCATTACTTCTAAATAATACATTTATTAAATAAATTGTACTTTTTTTTTTTTTATATAAATGAAAAGTTAATTTGTAATTGTTTAAAAAAACACAACAGAACTTTGGAAAAGCTGCCAACTAGTATGTAAATGCTGCTATAATACATTCCATCAAGTCTAAAATATTGTTTTTTTTACAAACAAATGACTAAACAGTACAATAGAAAGACTGAAGAAAGATATGCATCCCTAAATGCAGCTTCCAAACCTAAACCTAAAAATGAGCCTTTGAATGTTTGATGGATGATGCTGAGTCCCCTTTTTAGCAGTATCATTCTTTATCTAGAAGGTACATGATTGTTATGAAAGTTTATAGATAAGAAAGTGAGTTTTACTGTCAAAATCTTAAGTCTTGTGAGAGTAAATTGTTTTTCCTTTTTTGCTTTGTCTTTAAATGAGTTGGCATTTCATTAGCTTTAAATGTTCTAATTAGTGATTAAGCTAAACAAAGAAACAATATGATGTGATGTCTAGACAACATGTAAATTAATATAGAAAACCATTTAACAAACTCCATACTGATACAAATTAATCTGAATTCAGTTTAATCTTCAGTTATCAACTGATTAAATGTGGCTGTTCTTAGCTACACAGTGCTAGCCTCCATCTGTGATTATCCGCAAAACAATGTAATACGTGGACCCACATTTAGAAAGACTGGCAATTATTGACTGACTTTTTATATTTGTTGTCTAGGTTTGATTTACATATTACGCTAAGCAAAAATTTCTTATCATAGGAACTTATAGTATATTATACTGGGTAACACTTTACAACAACATCATTTTCATTGCTTGGTCATAGATACATATTCCTGGGGTGTCTTCCTTAAAAACATGTTTACAATCTAGACAGCATATTGCACACACTGCTTACTTATAAGAATACAGCTTTAAAACCAACACAGATAGATAGATAGATAGATAGATAGATAGATAGATAGATAGATAGATAGATAGATAGATAGATAGATAGATAGATAAATAGATAGATATCATATATATTGAATGTACATATACTATACAGTACAGTACATATACTGTGTATGGAACATAATATAAGTTTTTTTTTAAATCTATAAACATAAAAACATGGTTGCTACATTGAATAGATGTATTTATGGACATCCTACTCATTGCCATAACTAAAGCTGTCATGACAGTGGTCTGTGCTTAGCATGAAGCCCTAAACATTTCTGACAGGCTGCTGCTCATTAAAGGACAGTCATTTTGCTGAAATGTCTATCAGCTCACAGGGATGCACCAAGATGAATAGACCCAAAACAATAGTCCCATTTGTCAGAGCATTAGCTTCCCTAATACATGATGAGACAATCAAGCCAAGCCGCCTTCAGCACAAAGACATAATTAATCAAATGGACAAATGTCTCAAAAATTGCTCTACTATGTTCTGTATTGGACAACATTGCCATGGAAACAGTGGTGTTTGCATCACAGTTAATGGCTGTTCTGTACAATGAATTTCTAAAAACAACAACAGAAAAAATAATAAATAAATATTAACCAAAAGAGTTGCTTTTTGAAGTCCAGGTCTGTTCAAAGTGGTTAAACACTTGTCATATCTTCAAAATTTTGCTTTTTTTTTACCCTATGCTAAAAATAAATCTTGAAAAAAAAAAAAACAGCACAGAGAAGACAATATATGCAATAATATCAGTGATTAAGAAAGTGCATACTACCCCAGACATCCCTTTTAAGATATACATTTAATACATGGCAAAAGTCAAATGTGTTGTTAGTTTACAAACATACAGATTAAAAGATATACCTGCCATTACTAACAAATTGTTTCCTGCTTGAGGCACCTCAATATGGCATAGTCAGGTTGGTAGTGCCTTCTTTGTAAACAACAGCTGGTTCCTCATTGAGATGTTTTGTTCAGTTAGAGGACTTACATCTATTTACATCTAAGTAATATTCTCCATTGTTATCATTTCTCACTGGGTGAGCTGTAGTTCCAGAAATCCCCAGCAAGGGGTACTGCAAGTAACAATCTGAATAACATCTCGTAAATTCCAATAATGTAGAAATGTTAGGATTCAGAAGGAGGTATTTCATAGCTGAAAATATGTAAATAATGTAAAATTGATAAACAGCATAATAATATAGACAATTTATTGCATGATTGTAGAATATGTATTTATACTACAGTTTTGGCCATAAAAATGGCAGCGAAAAGACTCACAAGATTCTGTTTATAGACCATGTATGTATTACTTACACAGCTATTTAATAATGTAAAGAGCTTTTTGCAAAGTATAGCAGCCATATTATTTAAATCAGTAAAATATGATATTCGGTTACTACCTGTATGTGTTTTTCCATATACCATCTTGACAAATTACTACATTAACGTACCATAGTTAAGTATACTTGGAAAAAAGCAAATCCATATAGTTCCTCATATTTTAATATCAGTTATATTATAGTAATTAGCTAATCCAGAAGATGTCAACATAAAATTACAGCTATCAGTTTATTTTACCATGGTACAACAAAATCCTCTCTAATCAAACCAATGGCAGATAGATTCTCTGAAAACTATCACTATCACTTAATGCTACAGGTATACTTGGATATGCCAGAAAAGCATCTGATATACATATGATTTACATTGTCAGCAAATGTAACCTTACTTGGCAGATTATCAGATTTTGTCATCCTATTGGCCTGTGTCAATGGGAAATGAAGCATGTTTTTCCCTTATGTTTGAGATCAGTTTAAGACACCTTTGAGATAATTTAGAGTTCATTGATAGGTGCACTTGACAGACAGAGGATGTCCTTCTGACCTGCATTTGACCCCGTTCTATACCGCATAAACCTGCTTTGAACTTCCTCCTGCATTCCCATTGACTTGTAGGGGGAGATTCACAGTTCTCTCCCCCAGTGCAAACAAAAGCATATCAATACAGGTCCTAAGAGGGCCCATAAATATATCCCTGAAAAAATGGGGAGACACCTGTCTGTCCTGCATCACCTTAGCTTTGGTTGAGCTAAATTGGCTTATATTATTTTTCTGCTATCTTGCAAAGTTGTTGTTTTACTAATTTGGGTAAAGAACGGTCCTTTATTCTGTGATATGCATGTCTTTTAGTAAACCCTTGCAATTATTTCATAAGCTTGGTCATAAGTAGGGAGGAGTTTCAGGTTTGGGAAAATGGAGGACTTAACCTGAACTAGACATGTGCATGACAAAAAGATTTGTTTAGTTTCATTTTGATTAGTTAATATAGTTATTTAGTTTTGTTAAATTCGGTTGATTCGTTCAAATCGTATTGGGGATTTGTATTTGGAATTCATATTAATTATATGTGTTTTATCTACTTTTAGTCTAATTTAACGATTTTTTTTAATTTAAAACATTCAAATTGATAAATTTCGAATCGGTCGGATCAAAAATTTTAGATTTTTCTTTTGATACGATAGTTTCCATTTAAAAAGTGCATTTTGATTACAATGACTCTTTAAATCACCTTTGGCTTAACTAAAACAGCATTATTTTGAAATGATACTCTAATAAAAAACAGTCTTTAATTTCAGGAATATGTTTACAGTTCAAATTCAAATGGAATTTGAATTTGATTAGAATTTCGGTTTGAACTTTGGACATTCGGAGCATTCGGTAAACTTCATTTATACTGTAATTCGAGTATTGGGATATATCTGAATCTTTGAATAATGAAAAATGTGTCTGAATATTTATTTGGAATGAAACAAACTGCACATGCCAAACCTGAACTCTAGACTGAAGTTTGGCAAGACTTGGCCTGTTTACCCACACCAAACCTCTAGCTGCTGCTGAAGATAGAAGTCATTAATTTAGTAGTTGCATTACTATAGGGTGCATATTCTAGGTATCCAGACTTTTGCCTTAACCATAAAACCCTTTTTTTTTTAATACCTTAAGGGACACAGGATAGGTAATTTGGGCACTTAATGTTATCCTGCTGTCTTCAGGAGATAAGACACTGACGAAAAAGATATAAGGGCAGCTTAGTACAACCCCTGCCTCTCCAATTATGCTCCAATTGTGTAGGAAAGCAATAGTAGGAGTTAATCTTAAGAACAGGGAAGAGACCAGTGTCCCTTAAAGTACTCCAAGAAAAGACTTTATGGACACAAATTTATTTTTTTATAGCTACACTAGGGGCACAGAATGATGTTCAAAATCAGTCTGAGGGGAGGGCAACACAGCAAAAGCTATGAATAAATATAATAAATCCATGCCTTTATAAATGCTAGGTGCCTGTTCCCTAAATAGTATACAAACAGTAAGTATTAAGCAAATGGGATTTTTTTAAGGCACCATCAAGCCAAGATGAAAATAAATTTTATAACATTTTTTGATAAAATTATAACATTTAAAATTTTAATTGTACAAATATTTATTAAAAACATGCAATAAGCATACACAGCCAATACTTCAGCCCGTCAGACCATAAACAGTCAATAGATTAATCAAGTCCATACAAAGGGAATCAAAGCTTCTCTCAGTAGACAACTCTAATGCATTTCAACTATTTAAGATCAGGGGGTTAGCGGGTTGATAAAGTAAAATTCCCAAAAAATAAAATATGAATTTGGGTAGATGCATTCATCCAATATCTGCCACACGGTTTGATGCGGACAGGTCACAAAGGACTTCACTAATAGACAAAATTGAATGGCCTTGAAATAAATATGTAACACCACATCCTGCCAAAATATGGCTATTTCAAGTTCAATCCCAGGAAAGTCACCAAAATAGAAAGAGAAGGCCCTGCCCCCTGTCAGGGCTGGGCTCAGGCCTTCCTTTTCAGAGACGGCCGCTCAGCTGTCGGTTAATTGCCAGCTCCAATCTTTTCCACAGTGACTCTCCTGATGATGATATCCTGTTAGTCAGTCCTTCTGGTTACTTAAGCTGTTCAGTTCAGTTCCTCTCTGCCTTCGCCTTGGTCAACACATCCAGAGACTCTCTCCTGTGTACCTGATGAAGACTTGCTTGTCTGACGTCCCTTCTGGTTCCTGATCCTGCTTGCTGTTCCACTATGCTGATTCTCCGGTTTCCTGATTTCCTGGCCTGTCCTGAAGTATGTTGATCTCTGGCTCCCTGACATCCTGGCTTGTCTGACTATCGAACTATCTGAGTTACCGAACTCTGGCTATGATTTGACTACATTTCTCTGTTTACCTTTTATTATTATTATTATTATTATTATCATTATTAATAAACAAATGTGATTTTAACTGCACTTCTGTGTCCGTCTGATCCATGGTCTCTGACACCCCCCCCCCCAAGGATCAAATCAAAATCAAAGGATCAAGCAAAATTATTGGTTGTCAACTCGATACACATTACAAAGGGAAAGTTGCAGAGCTCCTTCTCTCCTAAAAACATTTTTCTGCTCCCAGTGCCCAGGACTGTCCAATGTTAGCAGCTGTAGACAGCTGCTGCATCATACATTGTGGAGTCAAGGACAGATGTTGACCAGAGCTTGCTCAGTTGCCCATTGCTGCAATTAAGCTTCTGGGCTACCCCCTCCTTTCTGTATGTAAA
The DNA here is from genome assembly GCA_028564925.1 of Lithobates sylvaticus. Lineage (NCBI taxonomy): Eukaryota > Metazoa > Chordata > Amphibia > Anura > Ranidae > Lithobates > Lithobates sylvaticus. Next base: position 306,269,057 of record CM053026.1, on the reverse strand, counting down.
TTTAGTGCTGTGGGGTTTTACTGGCTGACAGTAGTTAAAATGAACCAGTCCTGGATTAGTGACAACTACCAATCCCCCGCTGCAGATGCTGCAAATCAATTTTTTGGGGGATTCCACTAGTCCATTTATTTTCTGTACAGCCTAAGCTTCACCTTCCATCACTGAAGCCCTGATCCCACCTTCTGTCACCATTGTCATCTTCTACTACCATAAGCACACCACTATTAACATCAATGTCACCACTGTAGTCTGCCTTCATTACCTTCATTACCATCTCACACCAGAGTCATTGCTGTTATGTGTTGCAACAATGTTAGATAGTTAGTCAGGTTAAAAAAGACACAAGTCCATCTAGCTCAACTCAAAAAAAAAATGCAACCATACAATCCCATATACACAATACTATACCCACAGTTGATCAAGAGGAAGGTGAAAAACCCCAGCAAAGCATGATCCAATTTGCTACAGCAGGGTAAAAAATTCCTTCCAGATATTTAGCCGCCCCATCATGCCTTTGTGTCTGGGAGGCCAACAAGGAGAGGCAGAAGTCCCCATGCCACTATGAGGGGGCCAGCAGGGTCTGTGTCCACAGGTAAAGATGAACGTGATCCGTCCTCTAGCAGGGAAGGTTTTTCTCTGTTTAGTGATGTTGCCCATGCTATCCAGCCACAGCATGCAGAGGAGGTGGTGGACTAGCTTACTAAACCATCCTCATCCTCCATCACCTAAGCTGACACTAGTTTGCAGTCCACCACAGCTGCCAGAGCGGCCATCTGCCTCCTTGTCCACAACTACTCCTGCCATGGCCCCATCATCAAGCACGGAGGAGTCAGCTGAATTATTTGAACACAGTGTCAGTCCTGTGCCCTCCAAGAGTAACTTGGAGGAGTTACAGGGTGCAGGCACTACAAACACCCAAGTCCCAGGGCCCAGTTTTTCTGTGTGACATTTTTAAAAGCAGAATCTAATCCTGCATTTGTCAAGGATAACTGTGATGGGTTATGGTGTGCACCTGTTAAAGAATATATAACATGTAGTCCCTCGCCCTACTAAGTGAACAATATCTAACTAACTAAATGGGGTGAAAATTCTGCTAGATCTGAAATGAACACAATGCACAAAAGAGTAAACAAAGAGGAAAGTGATCTGTGCAATTTCTTAAAGTAATTCCAGTGAATACAATAATGTAGTCCAATAAAGTGAAATGCAAACAAAGTGTCCAAACAAGTGAAAGTAAAGTTGCTCTTCTGAAAAGTGATAACAGGTTCTTCTTAATATATACATCTTTGCAAAAGCTGAATGCTCACAGAGCGCTTACCTCCATTAGGAGTATAAGAAGCCTTGAAAGGGTCCCCTAATAAAGTCATGAGCCATGACATAACGCGTAAGGTGTGGTCGGAACACTGAACATTTCCCAGTAAAGCCAAAAACTGGAGACCTACCACGGTGCACCCACCCCAGCTACAGGACACTTTCAAGGCTTTTTATACTCCTAATGGAGATAAGCGCTCTGTGAGCATTCAGCTTTTGCAAAGATTTATATATTAAGAAGAACCTGTTATCACTAGGGTTGAGCGAAACCCGAACTGTAAAGTTCGGGTTCGTACAGGACTTTTGGGTCCTGGACTTGAACAATTTACTGTATGTTCGGATTCGAGTTCGGTGTTCGGCAATGTAATGGCGCTTTTTAAAAAGCTGCAGGGCAGCCAATCAACATTTGTTTAACTCGTGTGCCCTTATAAGCCATCACAGCCATGCCTACTAATGGCATTGCTGTGATTGGCCAGTGCAGCATGTGACCCAGCCTCTATATAAGCTAGAGGCACGCAGCACAGCACGTCACTCTGCTATAGATAGTGTAAGGAAAGGTTGCTGCTGCTGCTGCTTTGAGGAAGAGAATTAGATAGGAGTCCTGATTCAGAAATCTATTCTTATTACTCAGAAATCTACCTTGATTTTCTTGTGTGGGTGCAGTGCACAATCTTTTTATACGGCCCTGAGCCCAGTGCCAGAGAAAATATAGATAGTATAGGGAAAGGCTGCTGCAGTTCTGAGGGAGAGAATTAGATAGGAGTCCTGCTTCAGAAATCAAATTACTCAGCGATCTATCTTGATTTCCTTGTGTGGGTGCAGTGCACAATCTTTTTACACTGCCCTGAGCCCAGTGCCAGAAAAAATATAACTTTCATCTGTCTGTTAGTTAGGTTGGCGTTGGCAGGCGCCAGCACTGCATATGTTACTGTGAGATACACCATTTAGATACTATTGGTCATTTCTGCTATTCTAAAAAAAAAAATTTAGGGCAAAAAATATTTTTTTTGGAATACCATTTTCTGCATATCTGTACATTTGACATACACCCTTTAGATACTGTTGGCCTATTCTGCTATTCCAAAAACACCCATTTAGGGCAAAAAATAATATTTTGCAGTGTTTTCTGCATATCTGTAGATACACAATTTAGATAGTGTTCTTCTATTCTGCTATTCAAAAAAATTTTTTTTTTAGGGCAAAACCTTTTTTTTTAATAGTATTTTCTGCATATCTGTACATGTGACATACACACTTTAGATACTGTTGCTCTATTCTGCTATTCTAAAAACACCCATTTAGGGCAAGATCCTAAATTTGAGAAATATGAGGAGAACGTCAAAGAAGGGATGTGGCTCCGGTCGTGGTGCCTCCTGTTGCAGGGAGATGACGTGGTGGCTGGGCCTGAGACGGATATCAGTTTGGCACATGTCCTTCCCCCACCGAGGATTGCAGGGCGCTTCAGTTTGCCTCCTGTTGCTAACTCCTCCTTCTCCGCTTCCTCATCCTCTACCGCCTCCTCATCCGGTCAGCGTAACACCTTCACCACCAACTTCAGCTCAGCCAGGGGTAAACGACAGCAGGCAGTTTTAAAACTTTCCTGTTTGGGGTAAAAACCCCACGCCGCGCAGGAGTTGTGGAGGAACATGGAACAACAGACTGATGAGTGGTTGGTGACAGTGAGCCTTAAGCCCGGCCTGGTGGTGTGCGATAATGGGCAAAATCTCGTAGCAGCTCTGGGCCTAGCCGGTTTGACGCACATCCCTTGCCTGGCACATGTGCTGAACTTGGTGGTCCAGAGGTTTCTTAAAAATTACCCTGATATGCCAGAGCTGCTGCAGAAATTGCAGGCCGTCTGTGCGCACTTTCGGCATTCTCACTCTGCTGCTGCTTGCCTGTCAGCGCTGCAGCGTAACTTTGGCCTCCCCGCTCACCACCTCATATGTGATGTGCCCACAAGGTGGAACTCCGTCTTGCACATGCTGGACAGAGTGTGCGAGCAGCTGCAGGCGATAGTGGAGTTTCAGCTGCAGCACGCACGCGTGAGTTGCTCTGTGGAACAGAACCACTTCACCACCAATAACTGGGCCTCCATGCGAGACCTGTGTGCCTTGTTGCACTGTTTCGAGTACTCCACCAACATGGCCAGTGCCGATGACGCCGTTCTCAGCGTTACTATCCCAGTTCTATGCCTCCTTAAAAAACACTTTGGGCGATGATGGAAGAGGATGTGGCACAGGAGGAGGAGGAGGAAGAGGGATCATTTCCAAGGCTTTCAGGGCAGTCATTCACAAGTGCAGCCCTCAAATTTTCCACTCGCCTACTCGCATTTTGCAAGTGGAAAATGAGGGCTTGCGAGCTGCTGGGCTGAGCACCGGGGAGAGCGTTCTCCCATCGATAGCCCCGGGGAGGAAGAGGAGAGCCGGTGGGATAGCATGCTGTTACCGGCGCTTACATTATACTTGTCTCCACTCTGCTCAACACAGCCCCGCCTCCTCCTGACCCTTGCCAGTGATAGAAAGAACGCCAGTCCAATGCTGCGATGCGTTCTGTCTATCAATGGCACAGGTCAGGAGGAGGCGGGGCTGTGTCGAGCAGAGCGGAGACAATGGGCACAGTGGGGCTGCAATGGGCACAGTGGGGCTGCAACAGGCACAGTGGGGCTGCATCAGCGCTCAGTAGGGCTGCAATGGGCACAGTAAGGCTGCAACGGGCACAGTAAGGCTGCAACGGTGGGTACAGTGTGGCTGCGACGGTGGTTACAGTGTGGCTGCAATGGTGGGTACAGTGTGGCTGCAATGGTAGGTAAAGTGTGGCTGAAATGGTGGGCACAGTGTGGCTGCAATGGTGGGCACAGGTGAGGCTGCATTGAGGGGCACAGGTGAGGCTTCACTGATAAAGTTGTTTTTAATATTTATAATATTTTTGCATAACACATTTAAAGGTCATTTCATGAGATAATTTATGAGGCCATGTCTAGGGGTGGAATTAGGGGCGGGCAGGGTAAGGATTGAGTGGAGCACTGGTGGCGAGTAACCTTTGAGGCATGGCTAGTAGCTCAGGACTTGAAATTATGAGCCCTGCACAAGTGGCTACGAGGGTGGGTTCCTGCACCAACAAACGCCAGGTACACAATTGTCCAGCAAGGGCACAGTTCTGGAGGATGACGAGGTGGAGGATGAGGAGGAGGAGATGGAGGAGGAGGAACCATGTTCACAGCAGGGTGGCACCCAGACCAGCTCATGGCCATCACTGGTGCGTGGCTGGGGGGATACAGAGGACACAGACGATACACCTCTGACATAGGACAGCTTCTCGTTGCCTCTGGGCAGCCTGGCACACATGAGCGATTACATGCTGCAGTGTCTCCGCAATGACCGCCGAGTTGCCCACATTCTAACTGGTGCTGATTACTGGGTGGCCACCCTGCTGGATCCCCGTTACAAGGACAATGTACCGTCCTTAATTCCATCACTGGAGCGTGATCGGAAGATGCATGAGTACAAGCTGGTGGCATTCCAACCTGACAGCGGGGGTACAGTGGAAGCACAAGGCGAAGGCTGAGGAGGAGGAAGAGGTCGCCAACGTAGCCGGGGCACCGCCAGCACCTCAGAAGACAGGGTTAGCATTGCCGAAATGTGGAAAAGCTTTGTCAGCACACCACAACAACCAGCACCACCAGCTGAGATGGAACGTCTTAGCAGGAGGCAGCATTTCACCAACATGGTGGAGCAGAATGTGTGCACACGCCTACACGTACTGAATGAAGGGTCTGCCCCCTTCAACTTCTGGGTCTCCAAATTGGGCACATGGCCTGAGCTTGCCCTTTACGTCTTGGAGGTGCTGGCCTGCCCTGCAGCCAGTGTATTTACTGAACGTGTTTAGCACGGCAGTGGGGGTTTTCACAGACAAGAGCAGCCACCTGTCCAGAGCCAATGTGGACAAGCTCACGTTCATTAACCACTTCACATCCGGCCATAGCCGAATGACGGCCTCGGCGTGGATGTGAAATCCCGGGAGGACGTCATATGACGGCCTCCCCTTTCCTCGTTCCCTCGGACACGGCCAATCACAGATCGCTGTAAACGGCCAATCACAGCGGCCGTTTACAGCGCGATCGGCGAGTCCAATGTGAGATGATCTCATATGTAAACATATGAGATCATCTCTCAGCGCCGCTCCCCCTCCTCACACAGAGACAGCATGTGAGGAGGGGGAGATGAACAGCTGCAGCGCCGTAAGTTTAAAAAATAAAAATAAACGAAATGCCATCTGTGCCCACTGCCACCACTGCAATCTGTCCCCAATGCCAATAGCCAGAACCATATGTCCCCAATGCCATCTGCAAGTGCCATATGTCCCCAATGCCATCTGTCCCCAATGCCATCTGCCAGTGCCATCTGTGCCCAGTGCCATCCCCAGTGCCATCTGTAGTCAGTGCCATCTGCCAGTGCCATCTGTAGTCAGTGCCATCTGTAGTCAGTGCCACCTGTCATCAGTGCCACATGTCATCAGTGCCACATAGTGCCATCTGTCATCAGTGCCACATAGTGCCATCTGTCATCAGTGCCACATATTAGTGCCATCTGTCATCAGTGTCACGTATTAGTGCCATCTGTCATCAGTGACACATGTCAGTGTCACGTGCCATCTGTTATTAGTGTCACCTGTCATCAATGCCACGTATCAGTGCCATCTGTCATCAGTGTCATCAGTGTCATGTGTCATCAGTGCCACGTATTAGTGCCATCTGTCATCAGTGCCACGTATTAGTGCCATCTCTCATCAGTGCCACATATTAGTGCCGTGTGATATCAGTGCCATGTATAAGTGCCATCTCTCATCAGTGCCACATATTAGTGCCATCTATCATCAGTGTCACGTGTCATCAGTGCCCCGTATTAGTACCATCTGTCATCAGTGCCATGTCAGTGTCACGTGTCATCAGTGCCACGTCAGTGTCACGTGTCATCAGTGCCACGTCAGTGTCACGTGTCATTGTCCTGGTGCTCCAGGGCCTTCAAAAGTGTACTAGGTAGTCAACAAGTTAGATGTGTAATTTATGCTCCTAGAACACGTGATGGCGCTCCCTGCATGTTTGGCCTCTCTATCTGGTTAGGCTGTGTAAAAGTCCCACACATGTGGTATCGTAATACTCAGGAGGAGTAGCAGAATTTATTTTGGGGTGTCATTTGTGGTATACACATGCCATGTGACAGAAATAACCTATTACAATGACAATTTTGTAGAAAAAAAATATAAAATAAAAAAATAATTCATTTTGCAAAGAATTGTGGGAAAAAATTACAACATCAAAAAGCTCACCATGCCTCTTACTAAATACCTTGGAATGTCTACTTTCAAAAAAGGGGTCATTTGGGGGGTATTTGCACGTTCCTGGCTTGTTCGCGTCGCAAGAAATGAGATCGGTCACCAGTGCATCAGGTGTGATCAATTTTGTATGATTCGCACCACAGTTTGTAGAGTCTGTAACTTTCACAAAGACCAAATAATTTCCACTAATTTGGGTTATTTTTACCAAAGATATGTAGCAGTATAAATTGTGGGCAAAATTTATGAAGAAAAATTAATAATTTCCTAAATTGTATCACAGAAACAAAGAAAAATGCGTTTTTTTTTAAATTTTTTGGTCTTTTTTCATTTATAGCGCAAAAAATAAAAAACCCAGAGGTGATCAAATACCACCAAAAGAAAGCTCTATTTGTGGGAAAAAAAGGACAAAAAATTCATTTGGGTACAGTGTTGCATGACTTAGTAATTGTCAGTCAAAGCGTGAGAGCATCGAAATGCTGAAAATTGGTCTGGATGGGAGGGGGGTTTAAGTGCCTGGTAAGCAAGTGGTTAAAATGAACCAGGCATGGATCCCACAGGACTTGTCCATACCTTGTGCAGAATAGACATGTATACCGGTGTGCTGACAAAAACTGTCTGGCCATCGTACTGCGCAGGCGCAGTACCGAGGACAAGGAGATTCCGAAAATCTCTGAAGATGAACGGTGCCAGTGTTGGCTACCTCATCCTCCTCCACCGCCGCTATTTTTGATCTTTCTCACTCTTTTAGGGTGTACCCTAATTTAAAAAAATAAAAAATTAAAAACAAAAACCAGTGTTGGCTACCTTGTCCTCCTCCACCGCTGCTTCCACCTACACCGTCACCTCAACCTTCTACTCCATATGGACCTCGTCCTCCTAGGTCAAGATTATTATTTTTTATTTTTTTTATTTCAAAGTATTTTATTTTTCCACAAGCTTATCGATTAAATTGAATATTTTTTTCCAGAAAGGGCGTATTTTGGGGCATTCATGCGGCCCAGAATGTGTGGCATCGTGCCGTTGAGTGTCTGAGGTTCTTAATGACTTCCTGTACCTCTTCTTCTGAGAAGGGGGCCTCCAGCATATTATTTTTTTTAATGTATTTTATGTTATTTTAAGTTATTTTCCTATCCACATTTGTTTGCAGAGCACTTGCCATGCTCTTAACAACATTTTTCTGCCATTTGTAGCCCTCTAGCTCTTTCCATTACTTTTTTAGGGCCATTTAATCCTCAAAAGTTCGGGTCCCCATTGACTTCAATGGGGTTTGGGTTCGGGGTCAAGTTCGGTCCCGAACTCGAACTTTTTTGCGAAGTTTGGCCGAACCCGTCGAACCCGAACATCCAGGTGTCCGCTCAATTATAGTTATCACTTTTCAGAAGAGTAACTTTACTTTCACTTGTTTGGACACTTTGTTTGCATTTCACTTTTATTGGACTACATTATTGTATTATACAGTGAGAAAGCCGCGCTAAAGTGATGATTTGAATAGAATCACAAAAAAACACAAAAAATACTGATCGATAATCTGTGTAAAAAACAAATGTTCATAAATTAAAGTCCGTTTGAAACTAAAAGTGATAGTGACAAAAAATATTAAGTGACATATGATCTCCAAAAAAGTGAATGTGAAAGGAAATCCACCAGGTGACCTTAATCCACCACCGCTCTAATGATGTGCTTACCAGAGGGCAAGCTTTGATAAGCCTGTAACATCAAGGTATAACCAAACTACTAGGCATCGCCTCCAAAATTCATGCTCAGCTGGTGATAACGACCAAAATCCTGGATCAGGCAGATCTTCCCTTGTGGGGTATCTATGGAATCGAACTCCAAAGGTATCAAGCCAGGGAACCATACACTCTCAGTTTTAAACTTTTTTTTCTTTACACTTCTTCAGTTACTGTCTGGTTTCCAGGCCTGTCATACATCCCAGGGATCTTCAGGAGGGGAGGAAGGGTTTTCTCAGCTAAGCACACCCTCCTGCATGCATGTCAGAGCTCTTCTAAGAAGGCATCACCGCAGGTCGGATCAAGCGCCTCGAGGCGATTCAGTTCGCAGTTGCAGCGCTATACAAGTCTTTCATTCATTCAATTGAAAACACACAAAATGCAAGTTCTCAATGTAGAGACTGAACTTCAAAAAAAGTATTTTTATTTTTTTTTTTGAAGTTCAGTCTCTACATTGAGAACTTGCATTTTGTGTGTTTTCAATTGAATGAATGAAAGACTTGTATAGCGCTGCAACTGCGAACTGAATCGCCTCGAGGCGCTTGATCCGACCTGCGGTGATGCCTTCTTAGAAGAGCTCTGACATGCATGCAGGAGGGTGTGCTTAGCTGAGAAAACCCTTCCTCCCCTCCTGAAGATCCCTGGGATGTATGACAGGACTGGAAACCAGACAGTAACTGAAGAAGTGTAAAGAAAAAAAAGTTTAAAACTGAGAGTGTATGGTTCCCTGGCTTGATACCTTTGGAGGAGTTCGATTCCATAGATACCGCACAAGGGAAGATCTGCCTGATCCAGGATTTTGGTCGTTATCACCAGCTGAGCATGAGTTTTGGAGGCGATGCCTAGTAGTTTGGTTATACCTTGATGTTACAGGCTTATCAAAGCTTGCCCTCTGGTAAGCACATCATTAGAGCGGTGGTGGATTAAGGTCACCTGGTGGATTTCCTTTCACATTCACTTTTTTGGAGATCATATGTCACTTAATATTTTTTGTCACTATCACTTTTAGTTTCAAACGGACTTTAATTTATGAACATTTGTTTTTTACACAGATTATCGATCAGTATTTTTTGTGTTTTTTTTGTGATTCTATTCAAATCATCACTTTAGCGCGGCTTTCTCACTGTATATTTCTGTTTATGTGCATATCTCACATTTATTAGCTGCTGCTCCTATTACTTTGTTTTTGTATTTGGGTATATATATTTTTGTATTTAGGCATATTATTTATACACTACCCGTATTTTGTTATATCTAGGTATGAGCGCGGTGTTAGCTTCCACTTTTTACATTATTGTATTCACTGGAATTTGAGATTTTATTACTTTAGGAAATTGCACAGATCACTTCCCTCTTTGTTTCTGCACCTATTACTTATATCCAAAGTCTGCAAAAGAGAGATACCAGACTTTATGAAAAAAAATAATCATTAGACTTGGCCTGAGTGTACTATACTGTGGCTTCTTCACATAAGACTTGCTCACTGTGGTGCAAAACTTTGTTATTTCCCTGCAAAATCTGCCAAAGAGACACCAGAATTTATCCCAAAAATCTCTGTTTCAAGTGCACTAAAATGTGGTCTCATCATATAGACTGGCTCACCAAGCCGATGTTTACAAAATAAAAAAATGCTTGCAGGTAAAATCAATTTAAATTTAATTTTGTATGTCTTTATATATATCAGTTTTGCTTCAGCAGATTCTATACACGGTACCAATTCCCCACTTTTTGCAAACTAAGGAGACCCCCCAGGCACTATATTTAAAGGAAGTTTTCATTTTTATTGTTTAATTTTAAGCATCATTATAATCACTGCTCTTAAAGTAAGCTTGGACCGCTCTGCACACTCTGGCACTTGGAGCCTCCTTCATCAGCCCTCCTGCCCCGCTCACCCCAGAACTATTCCAGGGCGGCAGGCAAACATCACAAAGACTCTCTCCATGTCCACGCGATCAGCGGCAAAAACCTATGGTGGCACCTGCAACCTGCCTCATGTGTCAGAGAAGGGAGCCATGATGGTGACTGGCGCCTGCTCCACACAGACAGGGAAGGAGCAGCTGCAGCCACAGACACAGAGGAACAGAGGGAAGCCCCTTGGTCCAGTGGCACACAGCACAGACTCCTCCAACGCTATCCAGTCCTCAGGTGAGCCGGCAGATCCTCCCTGTGCTCCATACAGCCCTGCCAGATCCCCCTCACAGGCCTCTATACCACCCCCAGGCCATGCATCCCACATTTCATCTGCCCTTGACAGGAAAATGGCAGACATAATTCTGAGCCAGGCTGGTGGCCAGGATCCAGACCCTGATAGTCCTGAGGGGTCCCCAGCTTATTTACCTGCAGCATTACCATACTCTCTGGATACTATACTTCTTTCCCACTTTGCTGACATGTTTCAAAGAGAGTTAGGGAAGGCTACCTCTAAACTAGCTTCTGACCTGAAGCAAGATTTCCAGGAATTGTGATCTTGTTTAGACAGCATTCAATCTAAAGTTGATGACAGTCCATAGAGTGGGGCAAAATTCCACCATGATTACTGAGCTACACATTCGCCTAGAGGAAGTCTACGCTAAGACTGACGATCTTGAATATCGTGCCAGGCTTTATAATTTCTGTAATCGAGTCACCTCCATCACTTATTCTCTGATGCAATCTGCTGTGCCAGATATTGACGAAATCCATATGGAGATTGATCACATTCATAGGGCACTAGTTCCCTTGAAACCAGATGGGCCTCCCAGGGATATGATTGTGAAACCTCATTTCTTTAGGGTCAAGGAAGCAGTCATGCGTTATGCCAGGGAACATCCAGATCTGGAAGTTGAAGGCTATAAAACTCAGATTTTTGTGGACATTTCCCAAGCTACCATGGAAAGCATGTAAACCTTTGCTTTCCCCTCTGTTACAACGTGATATTCACTACAGATGGAATCAATCCATTCCGATTACAATTTACCTTGTTGTTACGGCAGATCATATTAATTTTCTACATTTGCTGAAGGTGAAAATATTCGGCTGAATTTGGGATTTATCTCTCATATTCCTCGTCTCTGAGCCAGTCAAGATCCAGTGGTCCTCTTCCTCCACTTTCACCTCTTTGGTCTTCCCCCAATCGATGAGGAAAGCTACAACTCCACGTTGAGTTACCTGAGAACTTCCTGATTGATGCCAATTATTTTTTTTTCCTTATGGCGGCTTCCCAGTGGTGCTCTTACAGGACATTAGCCGCTGCCTATGCCTTGTGGCTGGTGCCTGTGCCTGGTTTTGTTTTTTTCTCTAGGTCACCCTGGTCTTTGTTAATTTTTTGGCCTATTACTTTTGTTCAAACTTACCTACCATATACCTGCTATTTGTTGGTTTAATACAAATGTTTTGTTTTTGTTTGGGGGCATTTAGGAGTGCATTCCACATGTTATATCATTTTTGTGAGGAGGCTATGCAGTTTGTCAGACTCTTCCCATTGGTTACCTTTGGCGAAGACTCCCACATTCCCAGAACTTGTGTTCTGGACCATGTGGTTACTTCATCTTGTGTTTCAACTGTTTAAACTTTTCCATGTTACATTTTTTTAATACTGGGCATTCTTAAGCCCATGTATATTTTACTATTTTTTCCTTTTACTCTATTTTCTATTTTTAAACGTTTTGCCCTTCTGAGGGTCAACTGGAATATCTCTTGGACACCCAAGATGCCTTTACATTGGTGTTGGTGGGAGAGTTTGTCTGTCTACAGCTATTTGTATCCTTTTCCATGTCCAAGTTAGCTAGCTCCACTGGAACCATACAACTGCTCTCCTATAATGTTCAGGGGCTGGAATCACCTTCGAAATGCATGAGAGTGTTTAATTACTATGAGTAGATTTTGACTGTGCTTTGGATTAATAGTTCCAACAAAAGTATAATAGGAGAAAGGAAAAGGATACAGATTTTATATAAATTTTATTAAAGTCAAAGTTAAAAATGTTTATACATAAACATAACAGTGGTTTACATAGGTGGTCTTTATGATCAGAAGTAAGTTGAACAAAGGTGTTTATTGCACATTAGCCCAACATGTTTCGCAGATAGGCTTCTTCAGGGGATGTGCAATTCATCAGCAAAGACACTGTAGGTATATAGAAAAACATAGAGATACAAAACAATAATTATGAAATATTAAATCAATGATAGGAGCACATCCTTGGACCGACATCACAGAATGAACAGCGCTTACCCCCAGCCGTGTCCACCTATTTCACACCACTGCCTGATAGTGCACACCTATCAGGCTGTGGTGTGAAATAGGTGGAGTGACGTCACCACGCTATCTAGGAAGGAGGAAGGGCTCCATTAATGCCGGTCAGCGCCGTTCGCTTTTTAAATGTTCGTTTGCTCTTAAAACAATGTGAGTACAATTTTTTATACTTAATAAATTGAAGAATCATACAGTATTACGCTATGGTGCTCTTCTTGATTTTTATGGTCCATGCCGTTATGCCATATACGGATTGCTGAGTGCAAGGGTCCACATTTATCTGGAAGAGGCTGTGCTGCGTTGTGTGTCCATTATCCATATGCAAAGATCGTGGCTGAGTCCATATGATTGCCTTTGATATTTTAATATCTGGTAAGCGGCCTTTATATCGGTGGTGGCACTCTATAGATGTGGAGCACAGCTGGTGGTTTTATGAGGATTTGTGTTATATCAAAGGACTGTCTATTCCTGCATATTACCATCCCTATATCCATGAACTAAGAAAAATGTAAGTTCAGCTGGTGTTCACTGCAGAGAAAATTCTATATAGCGATCTTCACAGGACCGTATAAGACTCCTTTTTCTTAATTCATGCTGGACTTTTATTATTATTTGTATTATTATTAATTTTAAATTTTTGGCGCAGTTGTTTTCGTTATCATTTATACTCACCTAGGTGGCTGCAGAATTTGCCCCCCGCCACTTCTACACCAAAAACTGAGTGGTCAAAGACACACCAAGAGGCTAAGCCAACTACCATTTAGGTATCTGGGTGGATCCCAACATTAAAATCAGGATCACCCCAGGATCTGGACCAGCTGAGTGATGTAAGCTGACAGCAGGCTTTAATAAGCTGTCAGCTGAATATAGGTCACAGGAGTGCAAAATGAAGTGCATTCCTGTGATTCCCAAAAGTAGGGCCAAAAAAATCACTGCTCCCAGCAAAATGGAATTTTAAATTTTTTTGCATTGGTACCTGCTCCCCAGGATAGCGACACCCCCACCCCACTATGCAATTTTTTACATCCCCTTGCCTATTAGGCCATAAATGGGTATTTTGATTTAACAGATTAATCTCTCAATTATTAAGTGGAGTTTGGGTTCAAGATCCAAAGTGCTTTGAAGTTCAGCAAACCCCGGCTGAACCCAGAGCAGTTTGTCTCATCAGTAAGTGCAAACACTTTTATTTATTTATTTGGCCAAGTAACATCTTGTGCACAACAATAATATTTATGTGGGATTATGGTCGTTTAGCACTATTAACACCAACTATTAACACCAACTTTTCTGCAGTTGTTTCATAAGTAACACAAGTAACACCCAGTGCTGTGCACAAATATTTCTGTACGGTTATAGTGTTTTAGCACCACTAACACCCAAAACCCAACTTCACAAAATATTTCTGGCTCAAGTAGGCCTAATCTCTGCATCAAAATGATTCTCCCATTAATAAGGATGAGATTCTCTGCAGGAAAACTGTACAATATATATATTACTGTATGTCTACACAAAGATTCTGTCTAAAATATATATTTATTGCTGAATTCTGCCTGCTCTCTTTATTAGAAATAGTTATCTATCCATAAAGGCTTAAAAGGTGTTGTTACATAGTTCCATAGTTGGTAAGGTTTAGTAAAGACACCAGTCCATCCAGCTGTGTGGGTGTTTATATCAATACCATTTCCCATATCCCTGTATATTGCATTGCTAAGATGCCCATCTAAAAAAAAAATGTAATTACTGACATGTCCCACTGATACCATTGATTGTGGAAGGGAGTTCCACATCCTCACCACTCTGACAGTAAAGAACCCTCTACCCAGTTTAGGGTAAAACTGCTCTCCCCCCAACCTGGTTGAGTGGCCGTGTGACTTATTAAGGTCCCTGAGACTGAATAGTTTTCTCCCTATGCTAGAATCACCATTGAGATATTTGTATATCGCTATCATATCTCCTCTTAAGTGTCTCTTTTCCAGGGTGAATACGTTTAAAGCTTGTAGTCGTTCCTCCAGTACCCTTATTAGCTTATCTCTTGACTAAATACCCTTTTCAATGCATGTCAATAATTTGCAAGCTTTGCTTGCTGCTGCTTGGCATTACATGCCATAGCTGAGCCTGTGATCTACCCGGACCCCCAGATCTTTTTATATCCTGGATTCCCCTGAAAATTCATCCTCTAGCAAGTAACCTGCATTCATATTGTTAGCCCCCAAGTGCACTACTTTATATTAGAAGCATCACTTGCCATGTAGTTGCCCATCCCTTTTATTGAGGTCTTCTTGTAAACTTTCTATATCCTGTTATGAAGTATTTGCCTTGCTTAGCTTTGTATCATCAGAAAACACTGAGATTGAGCTATGTATACAAACCTCAATATCATTTATAGGTAAATGAAACAGAATTGTTATGCATTCAGCTCTCATGGAAGTGGAGATGGTTACCTGTCCAAAACATCTACCCATCCCCCCTCCCACCATACATTTTTTAGAATGGGCCACCAGGGGGACCTTATACTTTTGCCTTTAAATACTCATTTCAATAAATGTTATACTTATGTTGGCCAAGAATGTTTGTGTCTAATCTGCTTGCAATGTTATGTGGAAAAAGCACTAATTGTATTTTTCTTGTTTGACTCCACATTATTCCAGAGACCTGTTCTGCCATCATACAAGTCCTGCAGAGGGACTATATTCGGGTAAGTTTAGCCTTTAACATCACATTCTATCTATTTAAAGTTTGCTAGTGTATTGTATTCATTTCTTCATTCCATAATTACCATTATTGTAATTTGCTGTGAATGTCCTCTTTGTCCTCATGCATGCTGTAAGCTTCTAATGCTCTTTTTTTCTCCTTCATGCATATTTGCCTTCACTATGTGCCCAGGACAGCATGCTACCCTGGGCCCATACACACCTAGCCTAGTAACTTAACAATATATTTTGTCAGCTACATTTTTGTGCTTACCCTTATGTGGAAATGCACTAATTTTATTTTTCTTGTTTGACTCCACAGTTTCCTTCAAACCCACAGGAATGGCAGACCGTGGCTTCCCAATTCCACCATCAGTGGGATTTTCCTAAATGTGGTGGTGCTATTGATGGGAAGCATGTGCGGATTGTCCCACCACCTAACTCGGGCTCTTATTATTTCAATTATAAGGGCTTTTGTAGTATAGTCATGTTACCGGTGGTGTCAGCCAATTATGAATTTCTATACCTTGATGTTGGGAAGAACGGTCGAAAATTGGATGGATGAGTGATAGCACAGACAGAATTCTACCATTGGCTACAAAATGTCACCTTGCGGTTGCCACCTCCTGGGGAGAACGTGGAGGGCCTCAACTTTGTTTTTGTTGCGGATGATGCCTTTGCTCTGGGGAACATCTCATGAGGCCATTCCCCATGAGGAACCTGAGAGCAGAGGATTTTTAACTACCGGCTGTCTAGTGCCCGCAGAGTTGTGGAGAATGTGCTTGGCATCATGTCGAGTCGGTTACGGCTTTTTCTTACTCCGATCAACCTGGCAGAATACAAACTCAATCATGTGGTGTTGTACTGCTGCATTCTTCACAATTATTTAAGGAGGAATGCAGCCTGCTATCTTTCATCAGTTTCGACTGAGGTGGACTTTGCAGCTGAATCAACAGTGCTGACGGCTCTGGAAAGTGGCCGTGCTGGCTTGCCCACCCAAACTGCCAGAGAAGTCCGCCAAAAATATCTGGAGTACTTTGTGGGTAGAGGGGCAGTTGCTTTACAGCAAAATTTTGTTTTTATACTAAACTCATATTTCATTTGAATTACTGTTTGTGTTTGTTATCTGTCTCCGAGGTTTTCAAAAGGCCTTTTAAATTTGACCATTTTCTTCAATAGTGCAAACGTAACTTACTTGCTCCATGAGGTGACAATCTCTTCTTCAGCTAACTATTATATTGTGCTGTGGGTCTGCTATACACACACAATGTTATTGTTGTTAATGTATGTAAAGCATTAATGATAAAAATATTCAGCCTTTTCAACTCCTTGAATTAATTGCTCGGAGTCCCTAAAAAGAGTTTGGCACATTTTACGGCACATTGTCACTGTAACTACATTAACTTAACAAATACATTGGCATTGAACATTGAAATAAGAAGCCACACATTGTTGAATATAAAACATTTTACTCCAAGCACATTCACATGTCCGTTATAAACGTTTTTTAAACAAACCAACATCTTGGTGTATAACATGTATGTTTGACAGTATTCATCCTTTTTTGTGGCTAAACAGGCATGTTTAAAAAACATAACATACACATCCCCAACTCAGGAACTTACAAAGTTGGACTTTGTTAAAGTCAAGGCAATATGAGACATTAGTATATCAAAACTGTGTTGATGTTGCCTTCCTCAGATGGGGCGATCTCACCCCTCTAAAAGCCAAATTTTGAAGATGCACACAAATTGGGACTCCAAATTTGGATTTCCCTCACAATCCCATGCCTAAAATGTGTCTATTTTACTAAAACCTAAAAACACACATGTGCTATCTTCCATCATGGGATATACATTTTTGCATTTTCTGGGTGCAACCCCTTCCTCCAAACTAAAGTAGGTAAGAGGAAGGGGTTGCACCCCCGAAACACATCCATTGATCCCCCATGATGGAAGCTAGCACATGTTGAAACACTGGGGCTTATTTCAGAAAGGCCAATCTACTTTGCCCTACAAGTGCACTTTCAAGTGCACTTGCATTGCACTTGTAGTGAAAAGTGGTTTTGCCTTTCTGAAATAAGCCCCAGTGTGTCAACATGTGCTAGCTCCCATCATGGGGGATCAATGGACGTCATTCGGGGGTGCAACCCCTTCCTCTCATCTACTTTAGTTTGGAGCCACAACACGCATACATTGATATCCCATGATGGGAGATAGCACAAGTTGACACACTGTGTATTTTGGGGCTTTAGCAACATAGATGTAGGGAAAGGCACACATTTTAGGCATGGGATCATAAGTGAAATCCAAATTTGGAGTTCCAATTTGTGTACATCTTCAAAATTTTGCTTTGTGGTTCATTTAAAACTGTACAAACATGTACAACATAACGACAACTATACATTTTTTATTTTTTTTCCCCCTAAAATATTTATGATGTTGCTAAGTCTGTGTTGTACATCATGGATGTTTCATTTTTTCCAAATCACTATTGCAAACCATGAGCTCACTGATCAGGATTTGTGCACTTGCACTGCTGAAGTGATTTTCTTCTTCCACAACATCAACATCACCTAAAAATAAAAAATGTATTAAAAATATGCAGGCATCTATCTATTACCTGAAGCTGTGGTCTCAGACACTGACCCGTGGTCGACACCATTTTGACAACTTCACCCAGTACTTCCTGCACATCAGCATCCACATCTTCAGGGTGTGTGGTGAGTTGACTTTCTTTAGAATGTTTAGTAGGTGCTGGGTTACTGGTGTCCCCAGATGTCCCTCTTCTTTTCTCCCCTATGTGAATACAAAAAAGCTATACTTAGCAGATATGTTAGGCTAGAAATAGTAATATGAAACATTGTTTGGAAGTGTCTTCAAATTGTCTGTTTTGGCAGAGTTCCAAGCTGAATACATAATTTTTTCCCTTTCAAAAGCTGGAATGCTTACCTTTTTTGTGCAAGTTTCACACATGGAGAGACCCCTAGTATCCACAGGAGCACCTGCGTGGAATGCGTAAACAGCTCCTCTACTGAAACTGAATAAGTTGATATTTCATTATAGTTTCAAACACATCTAGACAACAATCTAGTGAACTTATTTTAACCTCCCTGGCGGTATTCCCTAGTGTGACTCGGGGTCGATTTTCTCTGCCAGGAGCGGTAACCCCGAGTCACGCTCAGGGTAACATTGCAGAGCTGTCAGCGGAGTTCCCTTACCTTTTCCTGGTGATCCAGCAACGTCCTCCACTGTGATTTCTGGCGAGATCGCCGGTGAGATCACTGGCGAGAGCGCAGACCGACACCTGATTTCCTGGTTCCGTTCCCTGCGAGCTGCAGCGGTGCATGGGAGCGGAACTGGGCGGGTAATTCAAAAGTGACACACACATAAAAGAGGTGATACATTGTAATCTGAGAGGATTACACTGTATCATCTCAGATCTGACACTTGATCACTGTACAGTGCCCCTTGCCTGCCATTTTACTATCATTTGTGCCCATAAAATATTTATAACATGGCATCAAGAAAGTGCCACTTTACTACAAAAGTGCTTTTGGACCAGTTGAGTGACAGCGACACGGAGTTGCTCGCAGAACTGAGCGATAGTGAGTCGTGGGGAGATTTGTCGTCTGACACTGGCACTGATCTGGCAAGTGACAACGGTGATGATTCTGCACCTGACCGCAGCGATGTGCGCACTTAGATGCCCTATTGACTGTGATATGGACCAGGTAGCGCCCCCAAGATTCCCCTTCACTGGATCACCTGAGATGAAGGTAGATGTTGAGCGTGACAACCCTCTAGCATACCTGCAATTATTCCTCACTGAGGATGTAATTGAAAAAATTGTCACAGAGACAAATCGCTACCAAGAGCAGCAATCTGCTACGCTGCAAGCCAGGTTTTTCAGAAGCAGAAAGTGGGAACCGGTGACCAAAGAGGACATATGGCAGTTTCTGGGACTCATAATTCTTCAGGTGGTGGTGGGGAAACCGCTCTAGAAATGGTACTGGACCACCAATAAGTTACTGGCCACTCCGTTTTTTGGTACTGTGATGTCAGAATACCGGTTTTCCCTCATCATGAAGTATTTCCACTTCACGAACAATGAAGAATTTGATGAGGCCACGCATCCTGCGCCCAAACTAAAAAAAATCTGGGAGGTATGCCAAATTATTGTGACCAATTTCCAGCGGACCTACGTGCCAGAAAGGGATGTCAGCGTGGATGAAAGTTTGATGGCCTACAAGGGACACCTAAGCTGGATACAGTTTATTGCATCTAAAAGAGCGCAGTTTGGCATCAAATCCTACATGCTCTGAAAGTCATCCACTGGGTACATCTGGAATTCGGTCATTTACGCTTGTAAAGGCACAACGTTCAACCCCAGGTACAGCGGCTATGGGATGGCCTCATCATCTGTCCTTACACTGCTGGAGCCATTGCTGAAACAGGGATATTGTGTGACCATGGACAATTTCTACACGTCTCCGGAACTGCATGAGGTTTTGCTACAAAACAAGACTGATGTGTATGGTACCGTTAGGCCTAACCGATGTGACATGCCATCTATGTTTGCCAAGAAAAAACTAAAAACCTTAGAAATGGTTCCCTGGCAGAAAGGTAAGATGATGGCAATGCAATGGCGAGACAAGGGCGTGTGTCTCATGAGTACTGTGCACAATACCTCCACTGCCATGGTCCACACAAAAGGTGGGAAAGATGTTCTGAAGCCACAAGTCGTGATAGACTATAATAACACCATGGGAGGTGTTGACAAAGCCGATCATTCAATGACATTTTATCCGGCAATGCGCAAACAGCAAAAAAAATATTATAAGAAGATTTTCAGGCATCTTCTGGAACAATGCCTTTGGAATGCATATATCCTGCACAGAGCAAAGAGTGGCAAGCCTCTTGTTCATTCTAAATTTTATCTGGAAGGTGGCTGAGCAGATTTTTGTCAACCACCAGACACCATCAGTAGCTGTGGACAGACCGGGACGACGAGCTGTTGACGTTGCCAACCCAGAACGCCTGACTTTATGGACTACATACCGCCAACCGCAAAAAAGGCAGCACCTACCAGGATGTGCGTGGTTTTCTGTTCAAAGAGAGATGGCAATGGAAAGAAAGTCCGAAAATAAAGCAGGTTCCATTGTCCCGATTGTGACGACGGACTTTGTACTGTACCTTGTTTCAAAATTTATCACACTCAGGATGTTTATTGAATTTTCTTTGTTTGACAAATTTCATTATTTTGTATTACATTATTGAATAAAATTATATTATTTATTAGATTATAATTTATGATTTTGTGTTTCAAACTTTATCACATCTGGGATGTCTACTAGAGCCTTGTTTGGTCAGGTTTAAGTAAGTAATTACTAAGAATTGCAGGCCTACAATACATAACACCAAATTTCCATGCAAAAAATTGTACCGCTTTTGGTACAAAATTCCTGACATAATCATACCGCCAGGCAGGTTAATCAAAATAGGCCTGAACAAATGTATTTAACCTGCATCTCCCAAAAACAAAGTATTAGTGGTCAAACGAACAATGTTTAATATCCCGCAAATGATTCCTGTTTCCACGAACATAAAACTTGCCATTTTAAACTGTACAACAGTAAAGAAAAGAACATGGACCAGCACGAAAGTAATAATAATAATAGGATCACATGACAAATACTTACTTTTTTGCAGAACTTTCCTGATCTTTCTATTCTGATCTTCCTCTCTCAATTTAAGGTCTGACCAGTGTTTTCTCAACTGATCCTTAGATCATCTTACCCTAAAATTCCTCTGCAGACTTCTCACAACTTTAGCCATGATCTTGGCATTTCTGGAATTTGGGTTTCTGTATGGCCCATTAGCACGCACCTGCTGTCTCTCCGCCATTTGCTCTCCCACTGCCCCAAAAGAGAAGAGGAGGGGAATACGCTAGAAAGAAGGACAGGGGCAGAGTTTCACGCATGCGCAGTGTATATAAAGCATAATGTGCAGTCGCTGTAACAGCCGAAGGAACGATCTGTGAGTGGATGAAATAAGATCGTTATTGCGCAAGGAATGATCAAACGAAGGTACAATTGTAAATTGGGGCATCAGTGGTTTGTGGTTTATACTGCTTATAGATTGAGGCTTATATTGGGACAAGATTATGAGAGTTTAGCCTGACATTATGGTTTGTTTTGTGTTGTGTGATGATGATAGTCTTTTCTATTTGTTAACATTCAATTTGCAGCAGTCATGAGCTCTAAATTGTGTGTGATTGATGACCAAAAACCTAAAAATATGTCCCATTTTTATACACAGGAAAGCCTCAGCCAAGATCCCAGCAGCCAGACTGAATCCCAGGTTGCTCCCCTCCGCCCTCCAACTAAAAGGGCCAGGAAGTCGAGAAACCTGGATGATGCCACAGCTGCGTTCCTCAGGCATGCCACATGTGCTATTAGCACGGCCCCTGATGCCCAGGAGGCTTTGGTTGCATGACTGGAAACAAGCTGAAGGATATGGAGGAGGACCAATGCAGCATGTATGAAGAGAAGATCCTTCAGCTCCTCAACAAGGGGAGAAGGGGCCAAATCACCACGAAAGCACACGTATGCAAAATCGACCATAATCCTCCACCACCTCCACCAACACCACGGCCACCCCACCCACCACAGCAGCATGGCCGATCGTGGCCAATGCAGCCACAACACCCCCAACAAGGCTGCTGAGCTGGGGATTATCAGCAGTATCATTCATAATTTATTTTTCTGCTTAATTTTAGCAGGTACATTTCAAAAATACAGTGTCAAATTAACCAGTGACACCAACATATTTGTATCTTTGAGCTTCAAAATATACAAGATAATAATGGTCTTGTGGTAACTTGACCCAAAAAAAAATAATATTCTGGAGATCACTAGAAAAAAATATATTATTCTGGAGATCACTAGAAAAAAAAAAGGAAATACATTTGTCAGAATTCTGTGAATATCACCAGCAAAGCAGCTTCATTATTATAACATTATAAAGAAGAAGAATGTACTGCATTGAGAGATTTCATAATTTGCAGCGTCACGAATGTGATAACTCCATTACGAACGCTAGTTCTACAAGACCGAGTGCTTCCGGCTCGTCCTTGCTTTCAAGAATGTGTGTTTGTACTTGGGACTTTTGTCTGACGGACTTTTGTAAACACGATCGGAAAATCCGACAACCCACATTTGTTTGCGGAAAATTTGAAAACCTGCTAGCCAACATTTGTTGGCGGAAAGTCTGACAACAATTGTCCGATGGAGCATACACACGGTCAAATTTACCGCCAAAAGCCTGACATTGAACATTTCCCGTCGGAAAATCCTATCGCGTATACAAGGCTTAACAGTGGTACCTAAGTGCACAATACACTGAGTTATACACTGGGATATGTGTTCTCCCTACACCAGAGCTGATGCTTACTAACATTCAATAATGCTGCTGAATTTTTTCCTCCCATTAGTCAGCAATGTATGGAACTCTATGATATACATTACTAACTGCTGCACCTTGTGCACTATATTATATATTGCACAGTACTGACCACTTCACTCTATATGCTGTGTTGAATGATACATAGAATTAATCCCTACACACTTTGCACCATGCTGTGTGTTTTACAGTCTTATGACTGCAGACTATGTACAATGTATAGTATAGGTAGGCTCTGACTCTATTTAACCATGCCCCTTTAAGCCATGACCAATAATCGACACAATGGAGCCACACCCATTTTCACTGCAGGGCATTGTACACGTCAAATGTTTCCTCTGTACTAAAGTGTCCCTTTTTTTTTAATGTTGGGAGCCATGGAAGGACATACAGTATTTCACAAAAGTGAGTACACCCCTCACATTTTTGTAAATATTTTATGATATCTTTTCATGTGACAAAACTGAAGAAATTACTAAATAAATTACTAAAGCGCTGATAAGAATTAAAATCCACAACAACCCAAATAAAATATTAAGATAACCAAATGATGTAGCTGCAACCAATATTGAAGTGCTCCCACACTTAAAAATTGATGACATAAAGTGTACAATACTGTAAACAATTAGTGCGCTTAATCAACCTTAAAATAAATAATAATAGACCTTGTTGTGTATTATCCTGTGTTGATAACTAAAATAAAGTGCAATGTGCTTCCTGGAACATATCTTGTTCACATAGGATTATTTTCTTTACTTTATAAGATTTGATGCAGTGAAAAAAATAAATAAATATATAAGTGAATAAATAAATAAATCCGGGTCTGTGTTCATAAAAAAGCCTCTAAAATATAAACAAGTGATTGAGCCAATGGGCTAGGTAAATTAAATACGTAAATAAGTGTACTAATTTTATGTTTCCATGTTGCTCAGTCCACATACACTGGCCAATCTTCCTAAATTGATTGGTCAAGTGTTTTGAATTAAAGTGGAGGGCCAGTCAAAAAAAAAAAGAGCATTAATATTCTTGAAAAAAAAAAATTTTTTTTACCTGATCCGAAATCCCTTTTGCTAGGCAGTCTTCCTAATCTGCCTCCTTCCTACTCCGCGGTGATCTCCGTTGATCTTCGGTCTTCTGTCCTTCTCCACATTGTCTTCTGGGAAAGGGGGCGTGCTGTGTTGTGGGAACTGTGTGTTCCCTAAGACAGCGCGTCCCATTCACAAAGCGCTGCGTGACTCGCGCATGCACAGTAGAAAATGGGCAGTGAAGCCGTAAGGCTCCACTGCCTGTTTCCCTTACTGAGGATGGCGGCGCTGGGACCGGAGCGCCGAGGGACATGTCGCCCTCGGCGGCCGACATCGCGGGGGCCCTAAGTGTACTTATTAAAAGTCAGCAGCTACTTTTTTTTAGCTGCTGACTTTCAAAAAAAGATTTTTTCAGCTAAAAACAATGGCAAACTAAGGACAATGGCAAACCACGATCTCCTCCTAATAGGATCCACTAGCAAAAATGTATACAACAAAATAAGGTTTTCTGTGGGTAATACATTTAAATATTCCGTCCTTATAGCAAACACATTTACATACAGCACATATCTAGAGAGTATATGTATATTTCAATAAAGAAACAACTTCCCTTTTCCTTATGTGTGTTGCGAAGATTCATGTGCTGCAATCCTTCTATTTGAAAGAGTTTTCCTTTTCTTTGCCTCTTATCAATTCTCCAGTTTACATAGGGAAAGACAAAAAAACAAGCATACCATTGCGCAGCGCTGTGTGTGAAATGTGAAGTGAGTACAGGCTTCTAACTACTCACATGCACCCAGCGCTTTCAATAGCGGTAGTTGTTTGAACAGTCAGGCTCTGTGGCCTGCACGCTCCCTGCTTCTCCTCACTTCACTCGTGTAACACGTGATGTCACTAGGCTCCTCCTCCCGGCGCATTGCGTCACGGTCACGTGACTTTTTCCCTTGAAAATAACTTAACACACAGCCATTAATGTCTAAACTGCTGGCAACAAAAGTGAGTACACTTGAAAATATCCAAATTGGGCCCAAAGTGTCAATATTTTGTATGGTCACCATTATTTTCCAGCACTGCCTTAACCCTCATAGGCATGGAGTTCACCAGAGCTATATTGGTTGCCACTGGAGTCCTCTTCCACTCCTCCATGACGACATCACGGAGCTGGTGGATTTTAGAGACCTTGCGCTCCTCCTCCACCTTCCATTTGAGGATGCCCCACAGATGTTCAATAGGGTTTAGGTCTGGAGAAATGCTTGGCCAGTCCATCACCTTTACCCTCAGATTCTTTAGCAAGGCAGTGGTCGTCTTGGAGGTGTGTTTGGGGTCGTTATCATGTTGGAATACTGCCCTGCGGCCCAGTCTCTGAAGGGAGGGTGATGATGCTCTTCTTCAGTATGTCACATGTACAGTACATGTTGGCATACACTGTTCCCTCAATGAACTTTAGCTCCCCAGTGCCGTCAGCACTTATGCAGCCCTAGACCATGACACTCCCACCACCATGCTTGACTGTAGGCAAGACAAACTTGTCTTTGTACTCCTCACCTGGTTGCCGCCACGCACGCTTGACACCATCTGAACAAAATAAGTTTATCTTGGTCTCATCAGACCACAGAATGTGGTTCCAGTAATCCATGTCCTTAGTTTGCTTGTCTTCAGCAAACTGTTTGCGGGCTTTCTTGTGCATCATCTTTAGAAGAGGCTTCCTTCTGGGACGACAGCCATGCAGACCAATTTGATGCAGTGTGTGGTGTATGGTCCGAGCACTGACAGGCTAACCCCCCACCCCTCAACCTCTGCAGCAACGCTGGCAGCACTCATATATCTATTTCCCAAAGACAACCTCTGGATACGACGCTGAGCACGTGCACTCAACTTCTTTGGTCGACCATGATGAGGCCTGTTTTGAGTGGAACCTGTTCTGTAGTCTTGGCCACCTTGCTGCAGCTCAGTTTCAGGGTCTTGGCAATCTTCTTTTAGCCTAGGCAATCTTTATGTAGAGCAACAGGTCTTTTTTTTCAGATCCTCAGAGAGTTCTTCGCCATGAGGTGCCATGTAGAACTTCCAGTGACCAATATGAGAGAGTGAGAGCGATAACACAAAATTTAACACACCTGCTCCCCATTCACATCTGAGACCTTGTAACACTAACAAGTCACATGACACCGGGAGGGAAAAGGGCTAATTGGGCCCAATTTTTGGACATTTTCACTTAAGGGTGTACTAACTTTTGTTGTCAGCGGTTTAGACATTAATGGCTGTGTGTTGAGAAGGATCTTTTTCGAGTTTTGCTATAAGAGTGATATGTGCCTGCTGTGCCTGTTTAGTAGAAGATATTTGTTCTGTAGCACATGCAAGGCCCCGCTGAGGACAGTGCAACTTAGGATTCTAAAATCTGGACGGCATTGCAGCGGGGGATGGGCGCAGCTGTGAGTGTGTGAGCGAGTGAGCATGCAGCTCAGGTGTTCCGTCCCACCTCCGCTCCTCTAAACCGCCCTCCCAGCTTGCTGGATGCTACCTGAGAGAGAACCTCACCACGCTGAGCGTCCCGCTGGATGAGTTGCTGCTGCTGGCACCTGAGTATCCCTGTGCTTGACCCGAGCGTTCGCTCCGCCTGCTTCGCCTGCCTCTTCCTTTCCCCCTTCTCCCGCTGATGCCTGCCAGGCGGGCGTTGTGGCGGGACCCGTAGCGGACAGCCTCCTCAGCCCTCTCTGATCCTCTCCAACCCCCCCCCCCCCCGCTGACTGCCGGAATCCCGTGTACCTGCGTGGATGCTGTGAGACCGTGCGGGACCTGCAGGGGATCGCGCCGACGTGCTCCGCCTCTCCTACCCCTCCTGAGTGCTGGATCCCTCCATGGGCCTGTGTGTGGAGCCGTGAGTAAAAGACTTGAACTGACAGTGCCTTTGCAGTACCCCCCCAGGATTGCTTGCTTTTTATATCATCTGAGCATTGGGCGAAGGATGGTACATGGGATTGAGGTAACGGGGTGAATATGTTAAATGTCTAAAATGTCTAAAATTGCCCTCCTGGTTTGAGTGAACTGTCTGTGTGTTGCCCGGTTGAGGCGAGACGAGAATTTGGGGTACATTTGAGCGTTTGGAGTCCCCCAAGAGTGACCATTGCTGTCTATACCATTACATAGCTGCTTTGCTGGGAGAAGGAACCGAGGAAGGGCCCCCCAGTGGTACTGGACTTTTAAACCGTGCTCTCTTACCCCCCCCATCCTTTTTTTTTTTTTTTTTTTTGGTGTTTTTTTTGGTGTTTTTTTTTTTTTTTGGTGCTCATCGGCCTCTCATCGACATTCACCTAAAAACGTACCAGGCTTGTGCTGTAAGACCATTAGGCTTCCAAAAATTACTGATTAATTTGAACCACCACTGGGTGGGAGGGAGTGAAGGCGTAAGGAGGGGGAGAGCTCTCTTCCTTTTTTTTTTTTTTTTTTTTTTTTTTTTACCTTACTTTTTGGTGGAAAATTTTACCATGCTGAGCAAACGCGCCGCCGATGAGACGGTGCACTTGGAAGGGGGCCAAAAAACGCGCTCCGCTAAGGAGAAAGCAAACCAGGTGTCCGCTGCCGCTGCCGCAGCAAAACTTGAGCGCTTCGCCCATGCCCATGCCCATGCTCCCGCCCAATCACCAAGCAAGGGGGGGCACCAACTATCAGCGACACACGCAAAGACCCAGGGGGTGGTATCTGATAGAAGAAATTCTAGTCAATTATCATCGAACACCACCACTCTACCCACCGGAGGAGCCACAAACAATAAAGACCCTGGGGAGGGTAAGGCGGTACAGGCTGCAGCAAGTTCATTGGCGGGCTCTATTATAGGGGGCCAGGAGGAACCCACTCTTCGGGCCATATTTGATGCCGTTAACGCTTGTAAGGACTCTATATCTGGCCTGGATAGCCAATTGAGTGGCATAAAAACTGAGCTAACTGCAATGGGCCAGCTACTGTGTAGCACAGTGGAAAGGACTACGGCGCTTGAAGTGAGGTTAAGTACGATCGATGATGAACTCTCCCCACTACAGGAAAAAATCATAGGCCTACAGAAGCAAATGGCCAAACAGGCCGCTAAGCTCGACGATCTAGAAAATAGAAGTCGCAGAAGCAATGTGCGCCTAATAGGCTTACCTGAGAGGAGTGAGGGTCCCAATCCCGTAGTCTTCCTGGAAACTTGGCTCAAGGAAATCTTTGGGGATTCCTCTTTTACCCCGCTATTTGCGATCGAGAGAGCCCATCGAGTTCCTACCAGACCCCGACAAAATGACGAGCGGGCTCGCCCACTACTACTGAAATTTGTAAACTACAATGACCGTGCGATTTTACTCCGCAAGGCTAGAGAACTGGGGGACATTTTTTTCAAGGAGGCTAGGGTCTCCTTTTACCCAGATCTTTCCCCGGACCTCCAGAAACTCAGATCAGAATTCATCCCAGTTAAGCGTATTCTTCAGCGACATAAAATCGCATATGCCCTGTTGTACCCCGCCCGTCTGCGGGTGACTGCTATGGGCTCGACCTTGTATTTCAACACACCCGTTGAAGTCGAGAGATGGTTGGAGGAACATAGAGAAGATCTTTGAGAGTGCCAGAGACATTTATTATGGGGGGGGGGGGGCTGAGGGTGGGCCCAGGTTGATTATATACTTTTTTTTTTTTTTTTTTTTTTATATTTTTTAATTATGGTTTTTTATATTTAACTATGACACAGTTCACTACATTAAGGGGGTTGGATTGGGGGGGGGGGTGGGGGGAGGGGGGTTGAGGGGAATACCTCTCATAATATTACCATTATCATTATCATTATTATATTAATAATGTTTTCTTTCTACACTGTTGCACTGACATTTGATTAGGACTGGGGGTTAGAGGTGGGGACTTCTATAGATGCCCCCGCTCCTCCCCTTGTCCATCCGATGGTTTATACACAGTTTTTTTTTTTTTTTTTTTTATAACTTTTTTTTTTTTTCTCACTGACATTGGACTAGGATCGAGTGGCAGGGATGGGGCTTCCGCGACGCGGGGGGCCTCTATCCCTCTCTCTCGTCTACCTTAATGGTTAACACGTTGTCAATTGCACAATGGGGTGGGATCACGGTGGTTGTGGGGGGGGGGTTCTTTGTCCCCCCTTCCCCCCCCTTTTTTTTTTCTTTCACCCTGTTTGAGGGGGTAGGTTACTCTGTCCGCACATTATCATATCAATGCTGATACCACTGGGAAAGGGTTGAATTGGGACTGTTCACTTAATATAGTATTATGATTGGGACGGGACACCTGCGCTGCTGGGCGGGAGGTGTATGGTTGGGTCGCGCACAGGCCTTGTAGGGGTGGCCCAGTTGGGCATGGGGGGTGGGGGGGGGGGGGGGGGGGGACTGGGAGGGGGGGTGGGTAGGGTTGGGGAGGATTGGGGTAACACACACTGCTGGTCCCTATGAGGTCGGTGGGGGCCGGTGCGTGGGCGGGGGGGGTGGCGGGGGAGCTGGGGGGGGGGGGGGGGGGAGATGGGTGGGCTCGCCTGTTGTGGTTGGCCCCCCCTTCCCCCCCTGCCCCCCCCCCCCTGCGTCCTGCGATTTAACCTATCATGGAGGGTGACGGGGTAAACCTGGTCTCGTGGAACACCCGGGGTCTGGGTAGCTTGAATAAACGCGCATTAGTCCTGTCGGCACTGGACGGGAAGGGACCCGGAATATTGCTGCTGCAGGAAACACATCTTACTCCCGATACAGTTTTTCAGCTATCTAGTCGCAAGTTCTCGGTCCAATACCACTCATTCCACTCCTCTTATTCAAGGGGAGTGAGCATCTTGGTAGGGAGAGGAGTACCTTTCTCTTGTAATGCAATCTCCATTGACGAACAGGGGCGCTATATATTCCTGTCCTGTCTGATTGGTAGTCAGCCCTACATTATAGCAAATATCTATATACCTCCCCCTTTTAAGCTTGAGGTTCTGTATAAACTACTTGAGTTTGCTTTGGATAAACCAGGCATTCCAATGATAGCCCTAGGGGATTACAATGAGGTGTTGGATACGGGACTAGACAGATTCCCTGTACCCACCAGACCTAGGGCGGGAGGGGGGAACCGCCTGTCACGTTTTTTGAGGGAAATAGGGCTAAGCGATATATGGCGTACGCGGCACCCACACAATAGGCAGTACTCCTGTTTTTCAGATTCTTACCATACCCTCTCTAGAATTGATATGGCCCTGGGGAACGACGAGGTGAATTTGTTGGTGAGAGATGTAGAGTATGGCCTGAGAGGGGTCTCCGATCACTCCCCGCTGACGCTCAACATAAGTACTGGGGGTAGAGCCAGCCATAGGGAATGGACGATCAATCCCTGTTGGCTTGAATTGATTGACAATCCCTGCGATCTGACCATTAGCATAAGGGAGTTTTTACAAATAAACGCGGGTTCAGCGTCGCCCGGGGTGATTTGGGACTCCTTAAAAGCCTATACAAGAGGACTGTTAATCCAGAAGATGGCAGCAATTAAGCGGCGGTCGAGAGAGCAAGAAAGGGAAGCTAGTAGCGAGGTAACCCTAGCAGAACGTCGCTATGTAGAAAACCCGACCCCAATTAGCAGGGGGGAATGGCTTAACAAACAACAAACCTATAAAATGCTACTTATCAAGAAAATGGAGAATAGGCGAATTTTCCAGCGGCAATATTATTTTGGCGAGGGCGAGAGGGTAGGCCATACCCTCTCTCTCCTGGTCAAAACCAATAGTTCCTCCTCAACAATCCCAGCAATCAGGGGGGCAAATGGAGATTTGGTTACCGACCCATTGGAGATAACGAATCTTATTGGCAACTACTACAAAACCCTCTACAAATCCTCTAGAAAAGGGAGCGAGATAGCAGTATCTGAGTTTCTGCAGCAGATAACATTCCCAAACCTATCAGACAATGACAAAACGGAACTGGAGGCGCCAGTAACTATTGAGGAATTGAGATGTGCAGTGGCAGCAATGCCCAATCAAAAATCCCCGGGCCCCGACGGGCTGCCAATAGAGCTCTACAAGCGGTATGGCGAGGTACTGTTGCCCGAATTGTTGGAAACTTTGAGATGGGCGTTGGATGGGGGCAGACTGCCCTCCTCGATGCTCGAGGCCAATATTATTTTGATACTTAAAGAGGGGAAGGACCAGCAGGAAATTACCTCGTATCGCCCAATATCGCTGCTATGCTCCGATCTTAAGATCTTGGCGAAGGTTTTGGCGATTCGACTAAACAAATGCATACACAAGCTAATCCACCCGGACCAGTCAGGTTTCATTCCAGGCAGGTCAACCAGCACCAATATTAGAAGAGTCTTCCTTAACATGCAAACTCCAATGGACAATACAAGTCCTAAGGCCATTTTGGCCTTGGACGCTGTTAAAGCATTTGACAGCCTGGAATGGGACTATTTATGGCTGGTCCTGGAGCGATTTGGTTTCGGGCCTACTTTCATTAAATGGATCAAACTTTTATACAATGAGCCTAGAGCTAAAGTTAGGGTGGGCGGAGACTACTCCGAGGTGTTTCAGTTGGAAAGGGGGACGAGGCAGGGATGCCCCCTGTCTCCCCTCCTTTTTGTACTGGCAATGGAACCCCTGGCGATCCTGACAAGAACGAGTCCGGATCTCCAGGGATTCCGGCGCCAGTCCGGGGAGGAAAGAATCGCATTATTTGCCGCCGACGTTTTATTTTTTATCGGCGATATCAACCTTTCACTCGAGGTAGTGATGCGCATGATGGAGGAATTTCGGCAACACTCCGGCTTAGCCATCAATTGGAGTAAGTCAGCCCTGCTACCGTTGGTTCGGTGCGGCGAACAGACTCCCATTATAACCCCTGCCCTGGACGTGGTGACCAAGCTTAAATACTTGGGGGTGTGGATTTCTAGCGACACAAACCATTACATCAGTGATAATCTAGCTCCGCTATTGATTAAACTAAAACAAAAGGTGGAGATTTGGAGTCGCCTCCCCCTATCTATAGCAGGGCGTTGCAACCTAATTAAGATGATCTGGCTTCCGCAAGTTCTTTATATTCTCCATAACTCTCCAGTCTGGATTAGCCAGAAATGGTTTAAGAAGATTGAATCCCTGTTTAGGGACTTAATCTGGAAAAAGTGTCAAGCTCGGATTGGTCTACAAACATTGCAGCTCCCTGTTGGGAGGGGGGGGACGGCGACTCCCCACCCGCGGCTATACTTTTTGTCGGCTCAACTCCAGCAAATGGCAAATGGCGGGCTCCTGGCAAGTGGGTGCGGTGGCAATAGAATGGCGATACTAGGCGCTCCCCATAATTCATTAATTGAGGCATTGGAGGCAGACTCGTTCACCCATAGGTGTCCGACGAGCGACTTGATGACCAGAGTATGGAAGGCAGTAAAATCAATAATGGGATACAATGGGTTGAACGAGTACACCCCGCTATGGTATAATAAGAATCTAGGGGAAATAAAGGGCATAGAGAGACCCCCAGAGTGGGAAAGGCAGGGTATTAGCCGGTTAATTCAGCTATACGAGGGAAACCACTTGAAATCATTCGAGGACCTGAGACGACAATTCAATATCCCAAATAGGTCTTTTTACAAATACCTACAGGTCAGACACGGTATCCAGGCCCAGTTTAGATCCTCGACTATTAACTGGGTCAAGACCCCCCTATTTGAGGAAATAACGAAACCGAGATCAATGAGGGGCCTGATTTCCAGGATATATGATACCCTGGGTAACAGAGCTATGAGTACTAAGGGTCCTGATAGTAGTAGAAAGGGATGGGAAAAAGACTTAGGACCAATTACTTCGGAACAATGGGATCGGGTCCTCAAACAGGGTGGCTTGGTATCAATATCCCCCTCGCAAAGGGTTTCCCACCTGTTCTTAATTTACCGAGCCTACTATACCCCCCAAAAACTGTTTAAATTCGGTAGAAAGCCCAGAGACGAATGCCCAAGATGCAAGGCCCCGGGCGATCTTCTCCATATGGTATGGAAGTGCCCAAAGCTATTCAGGTACTGGGTAGAAGTAGTGGATGGCTTGAATAGAATCTTTGGGACCACCCTGGAACCAGAGGCTAGGACCTGCCTTCTGGGAATCTTTGAGGATGGCAATGCATCATCCCCCACCAAAGTTGCATTGCTGAGATGCCTGTATCAGGCAAGGCGCCTAATCGCGTTGAACTGGCAAGCCAGGACGCCTCCTTCCTCGGCGAACTGGACTGAGGCGATTAACTCTATGATATGGTGCGAGAGGGCAATGTTTATTCGGCAGAATAATCTTAAGAAATTTGCCCGTATATGGAGCCCCTGGCTGTGTGAGTTGGGCTGCATGCCAGGGGTGGGTGGCGACGGGGGGGATAGATCTTCCCCCCCGGCGCCCCCACACCCATAAATTCCCTAGGGATCACCATGGCTATCCTGACCATGGAGCGGGCCCGGGGGCCCCCTCCTTCCCTCGGCCCGCGCGCCCATCCTGCCGACTTTTTCGAACCTGGGACCCAGTAGTGTGTGTACAGGGGGGGGGGGATTATGGGAGGGACAAGGGAGGGGAGGTCTCGATTAGGTAACACGAAGTGACTTTTTTGTATCAAACCTGTATTATTATTATTAATTATTTACCACTA